>JAWZYV010014240.1:600000-778573 GCA_038373885.1 Cheiracanthium punctorium
TCGGGCGAATGATATGCGGGTTTTGCAGAGACCAATAGTGACTATTTTGTGTATTTATAACACCCTGTCTTGTAAACTGACACTCAATGGTAAACATAATGTCACTAACGTACGACATATTACCATTTTGCTTATTCAAAATTAAATTGCAGAAATCAAATCTACATTCTTTGTCTCCAGGCATAAAATCTTGTACCAAAGTGGGGCGATATGGATATGCACAATATGTACTTAAAATATTCCATACTTGCGATTTAGAATAACCACATACTTCATTAATGCTTTTACACTAGACTGTGGCTGAACTAGAGCATATCCTAGGACATCTTCCACATGCACATGCTTTGTTAAATCCATGATGCTTCTTGATCTTTTAAAATTTAGAATGTGACTGGTTTCTTTTAAACCCGTCACTACGTTTGATATTGTACTAGCAGATGGGTGATTGTCATTCAGAAATTTTATAGCATACTGCTTCGCAGCCTCTTGCTTATTCCGATGAAATTCTCCGTAAAGTAACACCATTTCAGTGTATTCATTAGTATTAAACATCAACTTTTGTTTCTTATACTCAATAAGCTATGAATTCAAATATCATGAACTTTATACAAACACTAACTAAGTAACAAAAAACAGTTTTTCAACTCCAGTAAAATATTAAAATTTTATGTTTATCGTCTGTTGCCATATCAGCAGGAAAACTGAATCTCAAGCAATTATCGTCTGCCAAACATTTAACTGGAAACACGATATTTCATTTCAATTTATTCACACTCAAAAATTTGTTAAAAGTTTAGATGTTCTATCTTTTTAATAAATTTCTCATTGTTTCAACAAAACATTTTTTTATTTAAACAACTTATTAAAATTCTGTTACTTCATTTAGAGAAAAGATTTTCGAAAAACCTCGGATAAATTTTTCTAGAGCCTTGCTATAACCTTCTGCCTATAGATTAGTATTCTAAAATTAGTTTTTCTTCTTTCTCCGCATTATGCCAGAAAATCAAATTAAAACCTATGATTCAAAATTTCAATATTTATACAGTCCCCTAATGGCTCACCGTAATGGGACATTTTTGAACGTCGAAAAGTGACTTAAGTCAAAATGTTTGTTGCTTCACAACTCTGTGAATTTCGGTCGTATAAGGATGATTTTTTTTTTATTGTGCATGAAATTGTATAAAGAAAATTTTTCTAAATATAACTGATAGGACCAGGGGACCATATAAAAATGTAAATTTCATAAATTTTATAGGAATTTATTTATTGACTTCAATTGTTTCTGATATAATAGATTATACAATTCAAATCATTTTTGCAACTGGAACTATGTGTCTCTGACTAACGGTTTAGGAAATAGCCATTGGACAGAGATAGCACTGGACATCCTGTATATATATATGCACAGTTTTTTCTAAACATAAAAAAGTCTGAAAATCAGCAAAAAATTCTGAAGAATCTCATCCCTGAAAAATGATTCTTAATTATTTATGGATAGTAAAAATAACAACAATTGCAAAATATTAAAATTTACTCATATGAAAAACTTTTACAAATTCTTGAAAAACAACTAAAGATCAAAGTTTAAGGTAGAGCCTCATTGTTTGTAAAATGTTAAAAGACTTGAAACACAAAAATGAAATAAGAGGTTCACCTTTTTTATAATATCATATGATAATGGGAAGGGAGAAGGGGGGATCTTTCCTTATTCTGAGATTATGATGTTTCGATGATGTTTGACCTCATACATTGTTAGTAATGTTATTACATTACATATAAGTTGTAGATTAAGCTTGTCTCTGCAGTAAGTAGAAATATTACAGCATATAACTTAAGATTTTCAATAAAAAATTATTTTGTAAATTAGTATTCAAAGAACATTGAAATTTTAGCTAAAGTAAAGAATATCACAATATTGAGAAGAGCAATGTAATGAAATGTAATGTTTAATACCTTTTGGGAATAAAATAGCTTCTATAGGTTCTATCCTTCCATCAGAATTTTTCCCTAGACCTTGCCTAGTTTTAAAGAAAAAAGTATAAACAAATAAGAATCGAAATGTTCAATAAATTACTGTTTGTAAATATAAATAAAAGACTGCCATGAATACACAAAATACTAAGATATTACAAATCAATGTACCAGAAAATAAACACAGCATGATATCAAGAGAAAATTGAAGCTGAAGTTTGCACAAGAAGTAGTCAAGATAAAGCAATAATGGTACAATACAAAGGTCTTATCAGACAAGGTTTTGCATTACAAAAAATTGACTTACATGAACATACAACACTTTGCTGGTCAAAAGTCAGGTAATAGGGTTATTTTGCAATACAAAATAGATATCCTGCAGTGAACTGAAAGAGGTTTGGGACTGAATCACTAAAAGAACACTGGCAGGTGATCTCATGTCAGTGAAAGTGATGTGACATGAAACAAGTTGGGATTTGTCAGTCCACAAGTTGCTAGTTGGGTGATGTGATTTCTCTTTTTTACAATGAAATAAAAATTTTGATAAATGGGTTCTTTGTATTTTATTTTTATCACAGTAATTTGCAATTTGAATGCTTTGTGGGCAATTTTTCAGTGTCATTTCATCAACTAGATCTGCTTTAATTTTTGTACTTCAAAAAGTACTAGGAGAGGCAAGTAGAACACAGTCTAGTACTCTAAATGGCCCGATTTTGCACTGAACATTGAATATTTTCAACCTCAGGTGGAAAAAAGTCTGACTTTGTGGAAAAGGCTATCATATGGCTGATTTTGCACTTAGTGGTACATAGAGATGTCATATGATATACTCTTAAGCTCAAGTACTATAAATTTTAAATTGCATGTAAGTTATAGTACAACATTTCAGGCTTCTTGGTGAAATTTGATTTTAAATCAACAGTATTTTGAAAGAAGTAATTTTTTTAAGAGATAATAAACATCTATTTCAGAATTTTTTTTTTTTTTCAGCTCTTTTTAATGGTCAATTTGCATGCCGAATTTTCCGTAAAATAATAATAACTTCATCCTTAACATTTTGTTTTTAGTAAAAAATTGATTTAATATGCTAGATTAAGACATAATACTTAAAATATTCATGTTCATATTCACTGAAGTTAGTTTTCACGTATAAAAAATATATTATATGTATGGTGAAATAGTCTTGCATACATATTGAAGCAGCAACATCAAATTGTATTTAAAAAATAAACACGCATCAAATAAATCAAAAGAAAAAACTGAAAAACTTACCCCCAAACATAGCCCATTTTTGCCATGAGTTTAGATCCAATGCCCTGCAAAAGAAATTTTAAACTGTAGAAAATGTATTTAAAATACAAATCTTAAAATTTTACTTCATACTTGTCTGTGTAACGTTCACTGCTCACTGCTAGAAGGTAGGTGCATGAGGTGCCAAACAGAAAAAATAACTCATGAAAAGAGAAGAGTGTTGGACTCTGGTGAGGTCAAGTTCTGTTGCACAATTGAAATAAGATGTGTTAAAATTGTTATTATTATCAGAATGTTATTATGGCCACTAAGGACCTCTCTATATAACTAATATTTTCTTTAACCAAGAAAAAACAAAACTGTATTCTCACACAACAAAGTCTCTGGTCATCTATTGAGAAGTAATACCAACACATTAGTCTTTCTACAAATAGGACGCCAAAGTCCTACATTATGTATCTTTCTAATTTTATCTTTACAAGAAAATTATGTTTAGTTAAATGCAAATGAGACAGAAATAGCCAATTAACCCTTTAAATGCCGCACTGTGATCCAGGAATAAAATATATAATTAATTCATCAAAATTACATTAGAATACACCCATAATGACTATAAAACAAAAATATTGCCGGAAAAAAAAAAAAAAAAAAATCCTTCCCTGATTTCTCGGATGTTTCATTTTTGGAACATAGGCATGTAACACTATCTTTCCTCTTCTTTATTTGCTTCATGTAAGCAACAAAACACTGTATGATAAATCTAAAATTTTATGCATTAATAAAGGTTTATTTGATACTTTGGTGTGAAATGACTAAAATTTAAGCAGAACTGAATTAGAAAAAAAATTGTAATTTTAAAATTATTGTAATATTGTATAAGAAATACAATGATAAAAGGTATAAAAGAACAATAAAAACAATTTTATGCTTGTATACTCTTGACTAATAATACAGATAATATAAATAAATGCAATTCTAAAAATATAAAATACCTTACCAAGAATAAAATATTTTATTCTTTAAAGGGTGCTTAGGATTACAACCAGGAATACAAAAATTTTAAAATGTACTGAAACACTAATTCCTTTTTATCATTTTTAGCAGTATTTCTCAATGTCTATGGTGGGAAGTTTACATGGAGCCTTTTGTTGAATTCAAAACACATGTTTATAGGTTTTTTTTTTTTTTTTTTTTTCATCCTACAAAATGCCCTTATTATGTAACTATGTAGTGCGCATATGAAATTTTTGCAGTATTTTACTGATGGGCACGGGTTACCAGTGGCGGATCCAGTAAAGGGGCAGTAGGGGCAATTGCCCCCCCCCCCCCCCGAGAAAATTAAGTTTGTACTAGATAAAATGGGAAATTAGCCTAGCCACTTTGCTGGTTCCATCACTGATATCGATATCTTGTATTCATCATTCTTTTTAAAAATAAATATTTACATTAGAATGTAAAGTCATAAGTCGTGTGTGTGCAAGAACGTACACTCATGTCCATAAATTAAGGATAATGAAGTTCAGGCAAAGAAAGAGAAAGAAGCAAAACAAATTTGACTTATTTGTAAAGTCTATTTATTAAACAAAAAGTAAAGAGCAAAAAAGATGCTATATGTTTGACATAATTAATAAAAATTGCAAGTTATACTCCCTTGACCAAATTTCAAAAAAGAACCTATTTACAAAAAACAGTATAACATGGTTAGTAGGATGGTTAATATGGAGTATGTCTCCCGGACGATGCAATACAGGCCTGACAACACCTAGGCATGCTGAGTGTCAAATGATCAATCTGATCTTGGGGAATATTACACCACTCATCAAGCAATGCACTCCAAAGTTCTGGCAGACAGGTGGGAGGGGGTTGACGGGCTGCAATTCGTCGGCCAAGCATATCCCACACATGCTCTATTGGATTCAAGTCCGGTGAGTATGCTGGCCAATGCATACGGGTGATATCCTCCGATTGAAGGCATTCGTCTACAATGTTTGCACGGTGAGGACGGGCGTTGTCATCCATAAACACAAATTCAGCACTCATGGCGCCCCGAAACAAACGTACATGTTGTTCCAGAATGACATCCCGATAGATGTGGCCTGTCATCGTTACACTCTGAACATGCAGGTCAGTTCTGGAACCAAGAATAATTCCTCCCCAAACGAGCCATCCTGCACCACCGTAACGGTGTCTTTCAATGGTGTTCTCTTGGTGGTAACGGGTACCTGGCGCTCTCCAGATGAATGTCCGGCGAGAATCAGACTCCAAACTAAACCTGGACTCGTCGGAAAACATCACACAAGACCACTGTTGCGGTGTCCACAATGCATGCTCTCTACTCCAGGTTAATCGCAGGCGACAGTGAGTTGTGGTAAGTGGAACACATCTGACAGGCCTACGAGCATATAGACCAATGTGCCCTAAGCGTCTGTACACGGTCTGCCTTGAAACTGTCGTACCGGTAGCTGAAGAGAGCTGACGAGACAGGTCTGATGCTGTACTCCGTCTGTTTCTTTTGGCAGTAACTGCCAAATAGCGGCCCTCATTCGGCGTTGTAACTCGGGGGCGACCTGTGCTGTAACGTCTACTCACATTACCATCATCTTGGAATCGTTGCCAAAAGCCTGGAGATGACACTCTGGGCGATTGCAAGTTCCTCGGATACTTCCAGCTGGGTACGTCCACATTCCAGTCGTCCGATAATTCTGCCACGTAAAACATCATTCAAATGCCTCCTTTGTGCCATAACTATGCAGTTTTTGCACTGAAAGGCTTTCACAGCGCTTGTGAACAATTTTACTTCTTTGCCACCATTCCTTATATACCCCTCTCTTACACTCTCGTCATTGTGACGTACCATCCACGCCATCTGGTGGTTTCCTGTAATTTGCATATTCTTTTTCAAGATGTGTGTGATCATTCCACAGGTGAAATTTTTATTTTAGAGATCAATTTCTGTGTGATTCTGAATTATCCTTAATTTATGGACATGAGTGTACTTCAGGGGGTCCGAATCCCCCCCTCCTCTCTTGAAATTTGGATTTTTGTTTCTAAAATGATATTGTCTTTTTGTGAGATATTCTGACTTTTATACCGTTTGGACCTCTTCAAAATGTTTTTCAGGATACGTGCTTGTGTGTGTGTAGATGCTTTTGCAGTGTATCTCAGACAAAGAACATTTTTCTTATGACTGAAGGGTCAACAAGAGAAATTATGTTTTAACCGTTTTGAGGGGTTTTCTAGCAGGGCCGCGCCTCCTTGGGAATTGTAAATGGGCCGCGTGCCTCTGGCACTACGATAAATAGGCGCCAAAATCTGTTATAATTCTATTGGAGAAGGAGAAGCCCTAATAAAGTTACACCAGGTGCTGTGTAAACACAAGTTCTTCCATCGATTTTTAGTGCAGACCAGTTGCAAAACTCAGTGTATTCACCTTTTCTTTGCATTTACAAACTTCAAAGAAACGATCTTATTTTAGAGAAAATCCAGATTTCCCTATTAACAAGACTTATCCTACTATTCAGATATATTACCGTGTTTACTCGCGTAATAGTTGTCCTCGCACAAGAGTCACACGCCGTTTTGAAGCAGCAAAAAATAGCTTTAGAGTTACAACATTATGTAGTACAATATTCCCTGAATAGTAGTCGCACCTACAGATCTGCGCCGCACAAAAATTCGCGTATAAACTGAAACAAAGCATATATATGTGTGTTTTATACATATGTATAAAAAACACACGTATGTATAAAATGAGTTTTTTTTAAGACTATGAAAACTAGTCTTAAGAATGAAGTTATTGTGGGATTATGGTCCATTACCTGCATGTGGGCTCTAGTCCGAGGGGTTGGGTGTAGGGATGAGACGGGCTCTGAAATTCACAACTGTGTTCGGGCTTGATTATATTTGTCTTTAATTTGAACAAACGGCAAAATGTATCACATTCTATCAATGAAGTAATAGACTTTTATTTATCTATTACCTGGAATTTCGGACTCGGGCTCCGACTTAAATAATATCACTCAAGTGGGCTTGAATTAAAAGTCCTCGGGATCGGGCTTTAAAAGTTGAGCCCCAACTCATCTCTAGTGGGCTGACCCCCGAGCTGTCTTTCTAAGGGCCGTATTCACCAAACTGTGAGTAGCCCGCCATCATCCGAGAGTTGGGAAACCTGCATTGCCGGTTTGACTCGGAGACAACTCGGAAACTGTATTCACCAACTTATTTCCGCCCAGGGTTACTTGACTCTGGAGTTGTCTCAGCCAGCTTTGAAAGCTCGTCTGTGATTGGTCAGAGTAATGATTCCATGAAGGGGGTGAACTAGGTTTAATGTTCGGGAGATCGAACCCAGCTCCCACCACACACACTTCCTTCATGATATTTAATTTGTTTTTATGCAAACTGCGCATTAAAATGTGAAAATTAATTTAAAAAAATAGACTGATTAAACATTTAATACAAAATTACATCCAATATTTTTTATAAATAAAATTTCATGTCTGTTATACTTTTTTCAAATTTAGGAATTTTCATATTTTTTAACACACAAAAATTAATTTATGCAGTTTTGATGTTTTTCTTTTTGAGATACTTTATATATTATACATAGAATATGTATGTGTTTAAAAAATTCTATGATACTGAAACATATTGTTTTTTTTCTCACATTTGTGTGAAAAATTGTTAATTCGCTATTCCCAAGTACAGTACACTACAATCAGACAAAAATGTTTAACCCCTCAACAACACTTTTTTTTTCATCCTTTACACATAAATGATTAATCTCTTCAATGTAAATATTTTTATCCCGCCTCTTCTTACAAAAAAAAAAAAAAAAAAAAAAAAAGCGCGGGCGTAGTAGATCCACAGTGCTCTGGCCAAATCGCCCCTCATCTGTGGAACAATAGAGACAAGAAAATAAATAGGAAAGATCAGAATTTACTTACTTATTTTCAACACAAAAAATAATTAAGAATAAAAAAGCGTTCAAATCAGAAAAAAGAGGGAATGGAAAAGCAAACCAAGATAAGTCCGACAGATGGCGCCTGCAGTCTCTACGGCAAAAAAAGTACAGTCATTCTCGAGAGTTTTTGGAAACATTGTACAAAGATTTTTTATCACTTTTGGCGGCTTTTATAGCTTGATGGGTGGTTTTCACAGCAGTTTCCGTCTGTTAAAGCACAAAATATTCAAGTATTAGCAAATTTTTGGGATTTTCCAAACCTATAAAGAACAACCCTCGTATCCGCCATTTATAAACCCGAGTCAACTCTCCGATTTTGCGGGGTTAGAATCTGCACCTGGAGTCAGGGTCAATTCTTGGGGTAACCCCTGATTTTGGAGTTGTGAATATCATTTTCTCACTAACCCTTGAAGTAGCTCGCTTTGCTGGGTTAACTCTAGGGTTTAAAGTTTGGTGAATACGGCCCTAAGGGGTCCTAACCCTTTATCGAGCTAAGTTCCGGAGGAAACCAAGGAAAACTGCCAATGGTTAAGTTGGCAGATGCGACCAGGTTTTGAACCAGATACCTTCCGTCTCCCAGCTCAGAGTAGTATACTCTCAACCACTGTTGGGGCTCCTGTGTATGAGCTTGCCGCTTTAAATAATTCCACTACAACTGAAACAATATATTTTACTGAAATCGGATACAGATTTATCCTGTTTATATGGTACATTAACGGTCCATTTAGTTATCAATATACGATTCATACTTTATTTCTTTTTAAGCGTTTTTTTTTTTTTTTTTTCCCAACTTTCTTATTCTAAACATATAATTTCCTTTAGGGTATAATGCATTGTTCATAAATATTTTTTAAAGCAATTAAATTAAGCCATTGACAAAATACTTAAATTGTAACTTCACAAGTTACTAGAGTTAAGATGAATAAAATATATTTAAATAAAAAAAAAATAGAAGTAAAATAAGCAGTTAAAAGTTTGGGAGCAATTAAAAAAAAACAGTTACCGATTGTACGCCTCTGTGTACAATTAGAGCTCATTAGCGCGGGCCTAGACCTCGGCGGCAGCGCAGACCCCAAGTCGCACCTAGACTTTCACCATGAAAAATTGGGAAAAATGTGCGACTATTACGCGATTTTTTCATTGATTAATGTACATTATGAATTAATAATAATTGTATCCTCAGTTTATTTATGACTTTTTTTAAGCTGCACCAGGCATCGTTACCACATTAATGGTTTGTAATTGCATTATTTCGTTTTCAGGGCCTTCAGATTTTTGTGTTCTTGATCCATCATATAAATTGCTGTTGATTTCTATTTGTTTTAGAGCAAACGACATTATACTGCTGTAGGGAATAACAAGACCCTGCGATTTCCACTGTCGAATTCTGTTCTTTATTAAAAGTTACAGAGGAAAAATAAATTGCAGTGATATTTTAAAGCGTAAAATAATCACAATTATAAAACATATCGCTGAATTTAAAACATTTTTTATTGGTTTCTTTTCCTTACTAATATTTTCGAGACGTGTCTAAGTTATTTTACTCTCGTTAAAATTTCCTCTTGAACTATGAAAATTCAATGCATATCGGTTCAAAAATTGCTCAGAATTGCAGTAATGGCCGCTGGCATCAATCATAATATTTTTTCGTTGAAATGCTTTTCTGCTAATAAACGTACAGATATAACAAAACTACTTCATTTAACGCGATCTGGTGTTCAAAACAAATGACAATCAGTCGACCCCCTGCTCTCAGGAGAGGTTGTCGTCCGTTATGTTACTCTAATTTGAAAGTTAATTTAAATGTATTATGGGTTCTGCATTTGGGTATTTAAATCATAAGTACTGAATGTTTTCAGTGGAAAGCATTATTTTGTAATTTTCAATAACTTATATAATTTTTTTTTCTTTGAAATAGAAGAGTATTTCTAAAATGCACTTTAAACAATCACTGCCTGTAAATAATGTATTGCAATTCTTTTGGGTACTCCTGTAAACAGAATGTAAATGCTACAAACAGCCCTTTCCTTAGAATATATCGTATAGTGTATAGAAGTGACATAAAAATTTCTTAGTAATCAATGCACATTTATGGCAGTTAGATTACATGGACAGACAAACCAAAATCATGAACACTTTTCAACATTGTTGGAAAGTGCTATTGTATTAGATAAAAAATCTTTATTAAATGCGAGGAAAAAAAATTAACTATGTTATGTTGTAATGTTTATATCATGAATGAAAATATTTATAAACAGCACACACACAATTAACTTTTTATCGAAAATATCTGATACAAATGAAAATATCAGATATATATCAAAATATCATGATATATATATCAAAATATCGGATATTTTTGATATTTTCGAAAGTATCGTGATATTTACGATCCCTGTTTGGATATAATCATAAATAAGTGACAGCTAGGCAGGACAGCATTTGACATTTGACTAGGCATTTGACAGCTAGGTAAATTATCCAGAAGCGGTTACACCGAGTCAATATTTTTTTTCAAATCTATTTTTTTAGTTATGTAAATTTTACTCCTACTTTGGCCGTACAGTAATTTTTTAGATTTCAAGAAACAATGAAATGTGGTACGTATAATGACTCAAATTTTATTCGGTTGTTTATTTTCTGAGTAACAGATCAAAATTATACGAAATTGCTAATAATTACATATACCCTTTAGAATCAAGTAAATACGTCGAACCCTCCCACCCCCCCTCCTAGTGCAAAAAAGTATAAACAAACACTACAGTTTTATCACAAGTATAGATTATTTGCTATGCCCTATAAATTACATGCTATAAGCACTCATCTCAGGAAGATTTATTCAAAAGAAAATTTCAAGATAGTGTTTCACTGTTGCCCCCCCCCCCCCCCCCCGCCCGACATGGAGCTCTGGATCCGCCCCTGCGGGTTGCAAGTATAATGTTGATTTTAGGCTTTGTCTAAAATAAAAAATTAATTTCTCTAAAATTCTATTGACCACTGATGTCCCTAGGTGTAATCAGCTGAGAACTATTATCATTTATTTCTTCTTCATCAGTAATATACCAGTTTTCATCAAGTGGCAAATGGCAAATATCTGTAATTGACTTATTTCAATTATCCGATAAATAATTTTTTTTTTAAATCAACATTGTCTATAGTTTGAAATTTCTTATGCTGCACCATTTACATGGTTGCTACATATATTTATACAAATTTCTACTGAAATGGTCTGTAAAAATTGCATAGCATAGAAAGAAAATCAAGCATGGATCTTGATGTCACTTTCACCAACATGTTCTCTCTATGTAAAAAAGACTTAAAATAAATAAATAAACCCTTCTGAAGCACGTTCATTGCTAACAGAAGAAACAAGCAGCTATCTGAGATCAAATCACACGAATGCAGCATTAACTAACCAACCACCCTCCTACTGTTAAAGGGGTGAGAGATAAGACAAGTCCCCCTTAACCCCCCTCCCCTCTTCTCCCATATGCTCCAGTCCTTCGCCTTTCAAAAATAAGTAACATACCATTGATGCTTTTGACAGACTTATGCTTAGCAGATATAAGCACTGAATGTATTAAAATCTAATAAAGCAGCACATACATGTGGTACCCCTGATTTCATATATCGTTACATGCCAATGTTTCTTTTTTGGAACATTGCAATTTTATGCAAGATTGAGAAAAGATATCTTGCTATTATTTGAATTTTGTTTATTACCTCTTTGGACTTACCCTTTGGTAATACAATAGAGAAATTTTGGAATTTGAATTTTTGGGAATTTTATATAATTTTTTTCTTGTGTACTGTGAAAATTGTAAAAAAAAAAATTCTGGGCTGAAATGTTTACGTTTGAAAAATAAATAATATAGCAAAAAATCAACCAGACTTTCAGTAATAAGCAATATTTTATTTAAACTGATAGACACAACAGTTTAGTTTCTAACAAATATTAAACAAGATGTTCCAAAATAGGAACATTGGCATGTAAAAGGTTAAGGAAATTTAACATGCACATATACAAGGTATAAGAGTTTAAATTTGAATAAGGATTAAAAGAACCTACTTTTGTATGCTGCTCCCAAGTACCAATAGGAGAGGAACCAACATCAGCAACATAATTGATTTCAGACTGGCTAGTGCTCTTTTCAGAACTATATGATTGCTGAGTTTCTAAGT
Organism: Cheiracanthium punctorium; assembly: GCA_038373885.1. Taxonomy (NCBI): domain Eukaryota; kingdom Metazoa; phylum Arthropoda; class Arachnida; order Araneae; family Cheiracanthiidae; genus Cheiracanthium; species Cheiracanthium punctorium. Next base: position 612,365 of record JAWZYV010014240.1, read on the forward strand.
TAGAACCATCATAAGAGCTTTCACTACTTGTATCATCATCAGATATACTTAGATTTTCTAAAACAGAAACAAAAAAAAAAAATGAAATAAGACAAAATAAATAAGTTCTAGATAAAAATTAGTAGCAATTTTATGATAATTAAGCATATTAAAAAATAAATTAAATAAATAAGTAGAGTAAAAATTCCTTTAACATTTGTTAAAGAACTTTCAACTGCCAAGCAAGGTGTTCATTAGTTACTGGCTGATTTCCATCCTTGAGTAATATTCCCACTTTTAGATGTACACATGCTCATATTCTTAATATTGTCTGTTACAGGAATCTCAAGCAATTCCATTAAAAAAGTGTAATTGTTACATTTATAATGAGTGATCATGATTTCTTTTACATCCTGCAATCTAGTAAAGCTATATTTAATTTTCCAAGTTTTAAACAGTTAAGATACATTATTTTTTAATTTTCTTTTTAACATCAATGTAACAAGCTGTCTCACTGGTGTCCTTATAAGTAAGATTAATTTTAAATACTGCAGAGGTTTCTTGGAATTTGATCTTTATTAAACAGCATTATTTAAATGTTAATAATTAAGGCTTTGGCTTGATGAATATTCTAATCCCTTTCTTTATGGCTGGAAAAAAGAGAACATATTAATGATTTAAAATACAGAAAACTAGGCACGGCTCAAACTAGATTGATCCAAAGTACTCTTTCCGAAATAGATTTCAAAAATATGAAAAGAAAGGCTCATTATAAAAATAAAATTATATAAATTTCTCAAAAATGGGCCATTAGAATATGACATATGTGTACATGAACAGTTTTCAATTTATATAGATGGTCAAAAATCCCTACAACTGATAGTCAAACCCAGGCATCAGCAGCCTTTGAAAAGTTGCAGACCAAAGCTTTGCGAAGGATGTTAGCGAAACCACGGGCCAAACTTCAGGATGTTAGCAAAGTTGTGGTCCATATACTTGAGATTTATAAGGAAGTTTGAATGGTTTATATAGGTTTTGATGCATTTTGCAGGCCGGTGGTTGTCCATATGTGATCTAACCTTTCGTGTTTTCAATAAAGAAGTTATTCAAAAATGACAATCAAAATTCCATCTTTCAAGCTGAATTATTAGCAATATAACATGCCCTTAAAAGGTTTTAAGCTTTCATCTTTATTTTTTCTGCTTGCCAGTCAGTAAAAACTATTTTCCAAAACACCCAAAGTAAAAATCAAATAGTTCAAAGAATTTCAAAACTATTTCATTACAGCAACAAAAGCATTGAATGTATACAACTCATATAGGTACCTAAGGAAATGAGCAAGCAATGCTTTGACAAAGCAGGCAGCACTGATGAGTAATTTTGAACTAATTTCCCTTCCCGCTCCTCTTATGTAAAAAGTTTTTTCAGCAAACATTTTAACTTCTTGCCAGAATAGATAGGATTCAGGATTAACATTCTTGGAGAAAAAATTATACACAGACCTTTTTCCTCTGAATTTCAAAAGATCTCAGCATAACTTATTTCAATTTTTCATAGGATATGGACCATTTATAAACTATTTACATAAAATAGGAAAAGCTCCTTCTCTATTTTGCATGTGTAAAAAAAGACAGTGTCCTTAAACTACATCACAGACAGTTGCACCAAAGCAAACTTTAAAATTATAAAATCTTCTGATCAAGCTTATGTTCATGGACTAATCATCTTCAGGGAATGTCCCACTCTGTTTACAAAAATAATAAACTGAATTTCCTATCTTGAAAATAATCAATCTCATTTTCCAAACCCCTTCTTTATGATGGGATTCTCTCAAAACTTTTTGTTATTTGCTGATTGTTTTATATAAAAAATAGTTTACTTTTGATTTTCACCAGTGGCGGCCCGTGGTCAAAAATGTTAGTGCAGTCGGAAGCATATGAGACCCCCCCCCCTTTCCTCCGGAGAGGATTGGAAAATCTTTGTCACTGAATTCGAAAGCTGGCGGATTAAGCCCTCATCGAGGAAAAAAAAAAAAAAAAAAATTTCATAAAAAAAATGTCAGAGATCCTATTTTACTTCCATAAAATGGACAAATTTCAACCAGCCGCTCTTATCCTCAAAATTGCATTAATCCGTGTCTGATTCGAAGTTTCCCTAGAATTTTCTTTTGTAATGATAACTTGAGAAGAAAAAAAAAAAAAAAAAAAAAAAAACTTACTTATTTTTTATAAGTCAAATCAATCCTCCTTTCTTTTAAACATGCGAATCGGTCAGTGATGTCCCCATAAAAAGGCGTTGTTTTAATTCAGATATCAATAATTTTAAAAGCTCTTTAAAATTTCCCATGTTTAAAGAATTTTCTTGCTCGCAATTGTCCTCTAAATGCCAGTTCTTGCTTACTTAGAAACAATACTGCTTTGATGGGTAATTGTCCATTCGTAAGCGTCTATTCAGGCTTACCTTCTTGATAAATTCAGCAATATAAAGTCCAGAGTTCTCCAAACATATATTCTCCTTACCCCCTCCCTCACTTCTCGTCCGAGCGAATCAGTTAGTCGAGTTCTCAAGTTCAGCCGCCGTTAGAAAATCTTCCATCGGCTGTATCAGCTGCATACTCCCTATGCCGGAGAGGCTGCTGATGTAGTTGTTGTCATGGCAATGGTGCTGCCAATTTTCTTTTCAGCGCTCTGGGCTGAACCAAAGATTTTCCCAACTGAATTGCGGGAAGATTAAAGTGCTTTTTTCTGAATGAGCGATCCGGCCACAATACGTTTTTTTTTTTTGTTTGTTTGTTTGGTTTTTTTTGGAGATTTTTTTAATTTACCGTAGGAATTCCACAATTCTAATCTGAATTTAGGAAAATTAGTAGAATAAATTATTTTAAAGTATGTGCTGATAATTTCGAGTGCAGCCCGGCTGTACTTGCTGTATCCCACGAGCCGCCACTGATTTTCACTGCACATTTGTTTTCCGAATTTGATTTTTTAAATAACCTTTGACTTTAAAAAATATTTAAGCATTAAAGAACATAATAAACATTTTGTGAAAAGTATAAATATGTGTGTATATATATATATATATATATATATATATATATCATACCTGCCAACCTCCTTAAGCCAAAAACAAGAAGACTCGCGTTCAAAAAACAGAAGATTTCACAAAAAATCAGAAGATAAAAATAAAATTTAAAAAATATTTTAAGAACAGAAGACTGTTCCCCCCAGTGTTTATCACCATTTCTTATTATTTTTTTATATTAGTATTGTAGAGAAATAAAAACAAAATTAAATAGCAATAGAAAAGAGCTTACCTGAATTTTTTTATATAAAATGAAAAAGATGGAGTATTTTCACAAAAATAAAAAACAATTAAATGTAAATTTGAGTATCTCGCTCAAAGTAGCTTTTTTACCTTTTACTAATAGCTCACCAGAAAAATTATTTTCAAAGTTTTCAATACTAACAAATTTTCTAATGATGAATCACTGAGGGAAGAACGGAATGAAGTTCTGTTAACTATCCATGAAAGATTTGCCTACAAATGCTTTGACCTCACTCATACTACAGCATTCTGCTGTTAGCTGTTGAAATGATTACCCTAATAAATTATTTTGAAATAGAATTATTAATTTACAATTTTTTCGCACAGTTTGTAATATAATTTAATATATCGACTAAATATTTAAAAAAGACAGAAGATTTCATCTTCTGGCAGAAGACCAGACGATAGCTTAAAAAAACAGAAGTCTTCTGTCAAAACCAGAAGAGTTGGCAGATATGCAATTTAATATATCATCTAAAAAGTTAAAAAAACAGAAGATTTTATCTTCTGGCAGAAGACCGGAAGATAGCTTAAAAAAACAGAAGTCTTCTGTCAAAACCAGAAGGGTTGGCAAGTATGATATATATATATATACACAAAGTGTCCAGTGCTAACGGTGCCCAATGGCTATTTCCTAAACTGTTAGTCAGAGACGCATAGTTCCAATTACAAAACTGCTTTAAATTATAAAATATATTATATCAGAAAAAATTGAAGTCAATAAATCAATTCTTATAAAAATTATGAAACAAATTTTTACACGGTCCCCCAGTTTTATCAGTTATATTTAGAAAAATTTTGTTTACACAATTTCATGCACAACAAACAAACAAAAAAATCATCCTTCTACGACCGAAATTCACAGAGTTACAGCTACTTAAAGTTAGAGCACTTTTCGAGCTGTGAAATAGGGATTGTATACAAAATGAATTTGAGAAAAATTAATGTACATGGTTTTGGGCTTTGTAATATTTATTAGCAATTTCATTAACTATTTTATGAATATAGATTGTAATAAAGAAGATTAACGTTTAACTATGTATATCCAATAAAGTAACAAAAATATAGCTCATGCTAAAAATAGAATTTTTTTTTAAGTTTTTTTAATGAACTGGCATTAAATAACTTCCTTTGACAGCAATCCAAATATGCACCCGTGTAGAAAACTCTTCCTGTACTTTGCATAACACACTCTTATGTTACACATCTGCATGCTACACATATAAGATTTAGTACGTCTGACCTCAGATCGATTTTAATAGAGCTTGACTATAACCCTCTGCTTGATGATGAGTACTCTAAAATTAGTTTTGCTTCTTTTTCTGCAGTATACCAGAAAATGAAATTAAAACCTATAATTTAAAATTTCGATATTTATTTCAATATTTATTTGGTCTCTTAAAGGCTTACCATAACAGGACATTTCTAAATGTGGAAAAGTGAGTTAAGTCACAATGTTTGCTGCTTCTGTTGTACTTCCATATATTATCATTTAACTTTGTCCTGACTCAAAGATTTACTATTTAAATTTTAATCAATTAGTATCCTCATAGTTCATACTAAGAAAAATAAATGCTTAAATTTAAAAGTGTTGTGACCGCAATATACCAACCAGGCTCTCGGCGTTACGTGCAAATGCCATTAGGCTAAAAAAAAATTAAAACCTGAAAGAGAACTGCTGAAATAAATTTACACGAAGTGAGATAAATGAAGAGGAGCCATTTTTACTTAAACAATTACATTTATTTAATTAAACTTTTAAATCTTTTACATCAGACAATTAAACTAGATAAAATCGTAAAAAATATGAAAACACTATAATTTCAATACACTTCATTTTTCCTTACCCCGAGCTGACTTTTTTTCTTAAAAATTTACCTAACGCTTGTGCACAAAAAAAAAATTAAAAAAAATTTAATTAAAAGAAAGAAAGAAAGAAGGATAGAAACTTATCGTTAGTTGAAGAGAGGGGGGCCCCCATCTATGATCTTTCATCAAGTCATCATCAAGAACTCCAGCAAGAACGCCAGCGCCATTTCTTTTTCTTTAGCAAGACAGCGCGTGGAACTCAGACTTCAGTCGATCACACCAACCTCCAGAATCAATCAACCCCACGCTTCCTCCGGCTTAGGTCACCTTTTTACCTCCTTTGTTGGCGCTTTCCGCTCGTAAAGTAGTTCGGTTGAAGATACAATTATTATTAATGAAAACTTGTAGATTTATTATCGATGGGCGTTGAAACTTAATTTTTTACTATGATGAAAAATGTGAAAGTTGTTCTTATCGTTGTAACTATTGTAGAAGTTCTATTTTTGATTTAAAAATTTGAAAATGCTTGGGTGCCGATCTCCATATCCTTGCGCCGTTGTTGTTTTCTTCTTTGATATATTGAATCGAAGTATTGGTATCGATGCACGTAGTTATTGGATGTTATTAAAAAAATTAGAAAGAAGGTTAGAGAATTCCAGAAAAGATAATTATAGTGAAAGAAAAAAAAACTTAACTGTAATTACAACCACTTAATTTTTTCTAAGGAAAATTTATTACCAACCCTCTGAATAATGTCAGCTCTCACAAAACGTATTTTCATGAATTTAAAATTTAAAGGAAAATTGTTGTACAAATTATTTTAATTACTTGAACAATATGTATAGTTACCTTACACAAAGATGGCAACACGATCGCCAGAATAACGATCTTTTAGATGTTTGGCGCCAAAATATAGAACAAGTAAACAAATAAATAAAAATGAGTCAGCCATGAGTCATCAATAGTAATTCAACATATACCTTAATAAATTTTAAACACTTCATTATTATTTTACTTCCTTTATGAATACTGGCATATGGTGACAAAACAAAACCACCTTAATAAACAAATTGTTTAGAAATTTTAATTTTACTTGATTTAAAATTCACTAATTAAGGTTAGGATTTTTAATTAAGTAGGCTATTAATTAATTAAACTTTACTTAAAATTGAAATCATAACACTTCATAAATCGATGAATTTTGGGTTGTAAAAGATTGATTTTTTTTGTGTGCATGAAATTGTATAAAGAAAATTTTTCTAAATATAACTGATAGGACCGGGGGACGGTATAAAAATTTAAATTTCGTAATTTTTATAGAAATAGATTTATTGACTTTGATTGCTTCTGATATAATAGATTTAAAGCATTTTTGCAATTGGAACTATGTGTCTCTGACTAACGGTTTAGGAAATAGCCGTTGGGCACTGTCAGCACTGGACACCCTGCATATTTACAACTATATTTACTAAAAATCAGAAGAAAACAGAAACAATCCAATGGATGAGCCATGTTCTCATGCTTAATGCAAATGGCCATGTCGTTTCCATTTTTTTTTTTTTTTTTCCATGCTTGCTTTTTTACAGGATAGTCCCCTGTAGTTACACATTTAGCTTTCTTTGTGCTAAATAACTACAATGAAATCCTGTTATTTTGTTTTACTTTTGGTAGTAAGTATTCGATTTGTGGGGACTGATGAGCTTAATCGATGCTAACTACCTCCGTTCCATTCTATTTTCACATTAATTATTGCACCTTATTTGGCTTAGCTTTTATTAATTTTTTTATTATTATCTTTTCAAAATGTGGTTTCTAATTCTTGCTTATAGCTGTTATATTTTTAATGCGAGGTATGTCTTATTTGTAGTATGTTTTGTGTTTTACTTATTAGTTATATATATATAAGTTTAAGACTGATGCAAGATATTAAAATTATACCAGCTTGCTACAATAATCAAGCTTTTTTGTACTGTTGACAAGTAAGAACAAGGATTTCAGCAAAAAGTGTCAAAGGATATACACTTTTATACCATACAACAGTCAACTTACCAAAAGGAAGAACATCATATGCAGCGAGCGTGTCTGTACTACCACAAGATTCATACTTGACTACAAATTTATTATCATTTAAGCAATTTTCTATAACTGCAGTATACCACAAACCATCTTTGTATTTTGCTAAACATTTTGAATCTCTGAGCACATTACTGAAAAATAAAATTGGGGATAGAAATAGTATGATTAAATGAATATACAGTGAAAGATGCATATTTTCATCACATTACATAATATAATAAGAATACATTCAGCAGAGGATGCAAACTTAACAATCTTTTCTAATAAATACTTTAAAAGTTTTATACAAGATATTACTCAAAGTAATTAATGTAGTATATTTAAACATTAGCAAGAAACAAAAAGAAAAAAAAAAGATAGAAAATCCAAAATGTGAAAATATTTTTGATTTGAGTGTTTGAGTACTATAAAATCAGATTTTTAAAATGTTTTATGAAACTAAGAATGAGGTTTATTTACCTATAATTGGGGAGTACATAATCTTCTAAATCGGAGTACTTCACACTATAGCCATGAGAAAATCTATAAATAAATAATGTTTTATTTTGAAATAGATAAAAACATTTCGTCACATTTTTTTACATATACAATTTCAAAATATGCAAAATTTTCTAGGTTATTTTTCTATTAAAGAAAACATTATGCTGTGATGTAAAAAAGGAATTTTAGAAAAACTAACCTCTAGCAAATAATATTTTCCAAAAAACTTTCTTTTATTTAGATAGGAAATAGTAAAGAATTGTAAGCATGTTTCAAGAGGTTTAAAAGGTCCATCATCAAAACAGTCACCAACCTACACATATGCAGGATGTGACTACACATAAATTGGTGACTGCTTTGTCCTTGATGAAAAGGGGGGAGGCGCTTTTGATACAATTTTAATTACTGTTCACTGGAATTTATAGAAAACTCACATATTTTTTACTCTTCTGACAACCAATCTGAACAAAAATTAGAACCTTTTATATAAGGGCCTTAAAAATGTTTAGGATGTCACTTCATAAACTAGACTATATACTGTATTAAATTATAAACTTGCATCCATTATGAAAATTTCAGAATAAATTCTTAAACAAAATTCCCACTCTAGTAAGAGTATTAATTTAAAAGATTTTTAAAACCATTTCAATATTAAGGGTAGTAAATTGTTCTACAACTTTACCATTGTGAAATATGATATGAAGTAATTGCCAAAATATCAAGCTAATAAGTACTTTTAGTGAACTAAAAAAAAAAGCTATAAGTAATTTTTTATTTGCTGCAGATATTTTAATAATGCTAATCATAAAGAAATTATAGAATGGTAATCACTACTTTGTAATTCTGGTGATTTCATTAATTTTTTCATTAATTTTATTCAGCTCTAATTTTCATTCTATAGCTGAATGGTAGAAACTTTTTGATTGAAAAATATATTTTAAGTCACAAGATGACTTAGCTTTGAGAGAGAACAAAATTACAATTGTGAATATACTACTTTGAGGATTTTTTTAAAACCACTGTTAGAAGTGATATGGGTCTTTTTTATATGGGTTTTCTATAAAATTTAAGGGAGTACTATGGGCTTCTAAGCTTAAGTAGCTCATAGGGACTTCTTTGGGGTTTTTTAAGCTCCATGTAAATATAGTGTGAGCACAGGTTTTTCATTTAATACAGTGTTTATAGAGTCATTCTGAATATGTTCAATTCTCTGACACAATTAGTTAATTTTTATTTGTGTTCAAGAGCCACAAATTTGATTTCATTTTTTTCAATGACAACTTTAAATAAAGAAACTGAATTCATTTTTTCAGCTTTAAATAGAAGAAGTGAAGGAACTGAAACCACTGCCTTTAGGGGTCAATAGGAAAGCAAGCTAGAAGGGCCAAAGAACAAATAAGAAACACTGTTACAAGTGAATTTTATAGGGGGCAATCTGATAAAATCTGAGGATAAAATAGTAAAATCTATACTAGCAAAGCTAATATTAAAAGGTTAAAAACACACAAATAAAATCCCTCGGTAGCAGCAAGCTACCCCCCTAGCAAAGCTATTTTTACTATGTGGATATTGAACAGGGTTGCTACTCAAATCCTGAAATGAAATTCCCTGTATTTTCCCTGTCCTTTTCATGATCAAAAAGGGGACAAACACGACATAGCGCAATAACGGCATATAACACAATATAGTATCATCTCCTAATATTTTAAATAGTTGTGCATCTTTAATAATATCACATTGATTATTAGCTTAACTAAATTAAAATTATCAACTTAATTTAGTTAAGGTAAATTTAGGGATGAGAATGATTGAAGAGAAAAAGTGCGTAAGCTTGAATTTAACCGTTAAAATATTTTGACAAGCATCATACACTGTTTTCCATAAAATATCAATCGCAAACCAAATTAATTATATTTATCTTGATTAAAATAATCCCAGTACTCATTCATAAATAAGTATTTAATAATCAATTTTAGATAGAGAGTGTTCAATAGAAAAACAGGCTATCATTATTTAAAAAGAGGATTTTAAGCAAATTCCCCATAAATCTAAGGTCAAGGTAAATAATTTCATGAATAGATTTCAGACAATGTCTTTATGTACAAATAAAATAACATAAAAAGGCTGATTTGGAAGGTTTAATATTATTATTTACTTCTTTTTTGCAAAACTTCCATCAGAAATAGTGTAAAAATTATATTGCAGTGTAATTAGTTGCATTGACAAAAAGTGTTAAAAAAGAAATATTAAAAACTGCATTTACCTTTACTTAAAAGAAAAGCAGTTCTTTTTCTCATAGTCAATCTATGCAAATCAATGTCTTATTTAAATCTCTGTCATGATTTTTTAGCTTAACATTCAAACTTTCAGAAGCATTTAAAATTCAAGAAATTTATAAACATAAATTTAAATAAGCATTCAAGTATTTTGTAGTTGCATTAGAAATGTTTATAAAGAAATACTGAAAAGGAAATACTCATTTACCAAAAAGATTGAACTTGAGTTGGCAGATACGAGATTCGGAATTCTGCCGCGATTATATCATCTACATATTTTTTTTAAATAAAAATAATTAAAATGCGGAATTCCGTGGAAGATTTTTATCCCTGTAAATTAAAATTATTACTTATTACCAGCAGTTTGGTCCTTAGTAATGGCAAAATGATTGATGAACAAGTGCCTGCTCATTGGGGAAAAAAAGCAAACTTTTAATAAAATAAACACTTTCACTAGTAAATCTAAAGATTTATTATTATTATTTTTTAATTCCAAAATCCGTTGGTTGATGTTAGACAATCCAGCAGATTGTTCCTCCATAATTTTCTGTATTTTCTTTGGTAATATTTTGATCTGCTCCACATACAAGCAGATGGGGAAGAACTAGAAGGGGGAAATCCACCAGGAGGAAGCGCAAAAGGGAATATCGCCCTTTCTAAAGGAACGTTCCGTAGAGAGATTATACGACAGAGCGGAGCTGAGAGGGGAAAAGGGGAATACCCTTTCTCTACACAGCTCTCTTAGATGCATAGGCATACCACTGGCGCCAATCAATCGCTTCGACGGGCGTGACTCCGGCTTTTCAATAAACAAGGCGCAGGTTATGGTTCGCGATCTCACTTTTTACTGAAATACGAAATACAGGCATAATCTTTCCCAAACAAAAATTTAAAATTTGTATTAATTAAAAAATATAAATGAATTTTTCGCTGCAAATATATTTTTCCCTGTATTTTCCCGGTTTTCATAAAAATTCTTCATTTTCCCTGAGTTTTCCCGGTTTTTTTCGCAATTTCTAAATTCCCTGAGTTTTCCCGGTTTTCCAGGTTCTCCCGGTCGCGTAGCAACCCTGTTGAAGGATTAAAAAAAAATGTAAGTTGAAATCAGATGTGATTAATGTTTTAGCAATGTTCAACAATGACTGATTTATGCTTTCATCCAACAACAGTTGTTCACTAATTTTATATTTGTCTACCTGATTTGACCAATGTAGAATAAATTGCCCGGATAATTTATTTTTTTAATTGCCACGTGAATTTGGAATATTACACTAGGGAATGGGACTATTAAATTGGATAAGGCAATTTTAAGCATGGAAATAAAAACTACAGTGAAATTAAACTTAGGAAGCATTTTAATAATGTGGAAGATAATTTTAGTGAAGAAAGAAAATTGGCACACCCAACAGGTTTAGATCAAACAATCAAAAAGACTTGTTAATATTTTTAGAAGCCTTTAAATTAATTTCTAATTGAATTAAAAGTATTTTTAAAAAATCTGTCAAATAAATATATTTTACAATAAAACAAAATGTTTAAAAAAGCTGGGGGGAAATTGAAATAAGATTACTAAAGTATTCTTTGACATAAATAATACCAACCTGCATTTATCAGCATCAAACTTGCAATGGCCATCTAGAAAAAACGGACATGGTTTCATTTCTTCACATAAGGGATTACAAAACATAACTTTAACCTAAAATAGAAGAAAATTTTTACTGTAAAAACAGATTTACATGAAAAATGAAACTACATCAGTAAAGCATAACTGTATTATATTTGGCATGCATTTGTTAAATTAACACATTAAAATACTATTAAAAAGGAATTTAAGACATTAAAGTCTTTAACACTAGAAAGACGGAGGGGCCTGTGAGGCCCCTCCGTCTTGTTGTTTGTTCAGTAATTCCAATAATAACTAACTGAACATAGTGCAACTTTCTGACTTTTCATAATTTGATCATATTTCATTATTTATTTTGTTATTTACAGGGATGTGCCAGCTGAAATTTAATTTTGAAGCAATTTGTGGAGCAAGAAAAAAGACACTTTTGGAGCAATTTGAAGCAAAAAAAAGTCACTTTTTGGAGCATAAGAATGTCAATTTTGAAGTATAAAATTTATTTTTTGGGGGAAAGAGAAAAGTCATTAAAGAATGCCAATCAAAAAAATGAAAATTAAGGAGGTTCTTAAAAACTCTTAGCTTATAACAAAAACCAGTTTTTTTTTGGGGGGGGAGTCAGAAGCTTGTGAAATAAATAAAAAATTCCGTTATTTTATACATTGCTACACAAAATATCTATTTTAAATCCAAAAATACAATATTTACTAAACTATATTAACCCATTTATGCCTAGCGTCCTTTTTTGGGATGGCATTTTCGCTATCAGTCGAAAGCCTTATTTATTTTTCCTAGCCTTTATTCACGAGTATAGAACCTCAACTCCACATAGCATTTTAACATGACCCAATAGGATGTTGACATTTCAATTTTTATAATAATTTTAAAAGAAATCATCCGTTTCTCAAGAAGTTGACATCAGAAATTTATCTATTATTGCTGGTATTAGCAAAAATCAAAGAAAGTCTCAAAAATATCTGGGCACAAATGAGTTAACTACCATCAGTAGCTAATAAAAAATTAAATTTAAAACAGAGGTCAATTTTTACTCTTAAGGCATTGGAGGTTTAAACAAAGGGATGCCAAAGAAAAAATATTCATTTTTCAGATTAATAGAGAAAGATTGAAATTAGAATGCTTAGAATGTGTGATGACTTTTGTAAAAATTTGGGAGATTTACAAACGTTTTAAACATATATGGAAAAATTAAAAATGTAGCAGTTTTGCTGAATTTGGAGCAAAAATCTCTAAAAACGATCTTTTTGTAGCAGATTGGCACATCAGGATTGATTTGGCACAATTTGGAGCAATTGGAGCAGCTGGCACATCCCTGTATTTATCTGTTAGCCTCACAGAAGTGTAAATATTGGACCTTCTACCTAGAATGACGGCAGGGGCCAGAGTGGCCCCTGGGGTATTTTACAATGATACGAGAAATTCCTCTTTTCACGTTATCTCTGCCACATGACAAATAGTATTCAGTGAATGCATTTTGAACTAGACATTTTCTTCTGTATAGGATAGAAATTCAACCTCCCCCCCCCCCCCACTGCTGACTGTGGTGAGAGCCAGACACGTGAACAAAAGCAATTGCTCTCCCAGAGAGAAATATATGTTGCTTTTGTCGTATACAGATAACGCTGTGATACTCATACTCAGGTTTTATTTAGTAACCAGGAAAAATGCGTCGAGCACATGGACTTACTCAGGAAGAAATTTTAAAAGAATTACAACAATTAGATGAAATTGATTCTGGTGACAGTGAAATTAGTGATTTGGATGAAGACGAAGAATATTTTCCCACAAAAGCAACAATTCTGATGATGAATCTGAATGTGCTTCTGAGAATGACGGTGAATGCTATGAAACTAACATCTTTGAAAAAAAATGTTCAGTAGCAAACCCCCAAGAGTCTATAGACAGTAGACAAAGACTTGAAAGTGCAAATACAAAAGATGTAGCTAGTAGTGTTAGTCGAAAACAACGTCGCAAATGTTCAAATCAAAATAGTCCACCCACAATCGGGAAGGAAGAAATTTCTGCAGACGGATCATTATGGAAAGTAATTTCACCTTTCACCTGTAATTTCACCTTCTGGTTCAGTAGGCCGATTTACAGCCCAAAATGTATTGAAAGAAACACAAGGTCCAACATCGAACGCAAAAAGAAATATTTGTGAAAATAGCGTGCTTAGTGCTTGGAGACTAATTTTCAGCAATCGAATGGTAAGGCATATAAAAGAATGCACAGAAGAGGAAGCACAACGACGTCTAAATAAAAACACTTGGACTGTATCTTTTGATGAACTTGAAGCATTTTTTTCGATTATGTACGCAAGAGGTTTGTATGGAGCGAAAAACATTCCTTTGAATTCTTTGTGGTCGACTGTTTGGGGTCCAAAATTTTTCTCACAGACTATGCCCAGAGATCATTACAAAGAAATCTTGCGCTTCCTTCGCTTTGATCACAAAACGGAAAGATCGAAGCAACTGAAGTCCGATAAATTTGCTCTGGCTTCTGATTTATGGTACTCTTTCATTGAAAACAGTGCATCTTGTTATAAACCAGGATTAGATCTCACTGTAGATGAACAACTTCTTCCCTCAAAGGCTAGATGTCCTTTCACACAATACATTCCAAGCAAACCAGACAAGTTTGGAATAAAATTTTGGCTACTTGTTTGCGTAGATTCAAAATATGTCCTCAATGGTTTTCCGTACCCAGGTGCAGACAAAGAGCGGCCAGCTGACCAAGCTACTCATGAACATGTTGTTATGAAGTTGGCTCAACCTTACTTGGGAAAAGGAAGAAATATAACTACCGACAGTTATTTTACTACTGCAAAATTATGTGAAAAATTGAAGTCGCAGTCAACAAGCCAATTTGGGACTCTCAGAAGAGATCGCAGAGAGGTGCCACCATCAGCGAAACTGGGAAAACAAAATCTTTATTCCACTATTATATACAGGGGAGTTAACGATATAACATTAACTGTTTATCAAGGGAAGAAAAATAAAAATGTTTTGCTGCTAAGTTCTCTCCATAAAAACGTTATCATCGACGACAGTGAGAAGAAAAAGCCAGAAACTATTACATATTATAATCAAACAAAGTACGGTGTAGACATAGTCGATCAAATGATACGTCTTTATAGCACCAAATCAGGGACACGTCGTTGGTCTATGCATGTTTTCTTTAATGTTTTGGATATATCTGCTATAAATGCGTCGATTTTATATAAAGAGGTTACCGGGAAGAAAAAGCTTAGTCGCAGAGATTTTATCCAACAGTTATGTGAAGAACTCCGTGGTCCCTACGTGTCATCGAGAAATACAACTAATGCCAGGAAACAGAGTGAGCAATGTATAAGCGGAGAAGACAAAACTCTAAAAACGAGAGTCAAGTGTAGGATAAAAATATCTTGTAAAGGTAACCATACATGGAACACATGTTCGGATTGCAAAAATGCAGTTTGTGGCAAATGTGCTTCGAGAGAAGTGCGGTGCATCAATTGTTATGAAAACTGTACAAAGTGAAATAAATGAGGTTAGTGCATGAATTTTCAGTTTCATTAATTAAACTAGAGTATTTTATTTCATTTTATTATTATCTGTAATTATTATTTTCCAGAGTGGGGAAACATAATTGTATCAGCAATGAGCATATAAATATGATTGAAAGAGTACTTATTATATTCTGTTTAATAAGGTATTTTTATTATCAATATAAATTACAATTCCATGTAATTTTGATCATTAATTTTCTATTATAGTCTAATAATTTAATTTTAACCATATTTATATATTTTCAATATAAATAACTGGTCTACACTCAAAAATCTAGAAGGGGCCAGACTGGCCCCTCTCGGCTTTCTAGGTGTACTGCAATTGTCAGTCTTCCTAGTGTTAAGACATATATACAGGGTGTGTGTAAATCTTGATTGTCTTATGTTATAGAAACTGCACTTATGAATGACTATTTTTTTATTTCTACACATGAATGAGATACAGGAAGTAGATGTGTGGCTAACCTGCATCTGGCAGCTGCATACATGATTGGACTGGTAAAGGATGCATTCTGATTTTATGAAAATATAGCTTGGCTGTTTTTCTTGAGTTTGCTGTGCGGATTTGACATTTGATGTTATTTAAGTATTAATTAATTTTTGTTTTTAAGTTATTTTTGTTTATTATTATTTTTATTATCAAATTATTTTTGTTTAATACTGTATTTTATGTTTCTTCTTATGTCAAAAGCGAAGGAAAAAAATCACTTACCTTTTTCTTTTCTACAAAGATGAAATTAAAAAATCAACAGCTCAATAACTTATTACAATGAAGAAAATTTTTACTTTCTTAGGTTACATTGTTTGGTTTAAAAAGCAATTCTTACATTACAAAAAAAAAAGAAAAACAACATATCCAGTGATTTCCAACTGTCATTGGCCTTCTCTCATTAGTATGTCACAAACATCCAAAACAGTTCAAGCCGTTGGGACATTGTTTTTCTTTCATTTGTTTCTGCCCTTTTCATAACAGATGGGTTCAGTGGTTAAGTAATGGTTGAAATATAATAGGAATTGGAAAGTAATGTCATTTTTTCACAAGTCTATATTTTAACTAGCCAAGACTATTGAAGTTAATAATATGAAATTTTGAATTTATGTGATTTTTTTATGCAAGCGCTAGATTAGAAAGCATTTTCCAAAATTTGTGAGCTATCGGGAGTAGGGGATAAAAACATAAAAACATTCTTTCACAAATCCCAAATGATCTAAAAAAAAAAAAAAAAAAAAAAAGTCTAGCTGTAAAATGCAACACTTACAAATACCTAAAAATCAATTTAAGGACATTTGAATATCATCTTGCAAGGAAGATAGATGTAAAAAAGGGGGGAGGGTGGCTGTATATTATGAAAATAAAAAAATCTGTAAAATTCTTGCTTTTTGCTCTTAAATGTAACAAACGTGAATTCTATCTTTAGGCACAACTTGTTTAAAATAAAAAATTTGTTGAAAATTTATTTGTTTGAATTATATATAAAGAAAAATATTACTTTCTGGTTTTCCGAATAAATAGAACATAGACATCATGTAATAAACTTGGGCATCTGTCAACATAGCCTCATAGAAACATGAGTCCATTTTTGTCTGCATCATATTCTCGATTGAAAATGTCAGTTTACAAGATGAAATTCTCGTCATTTGCAGGAGGTTTTAATTTTTTTTTTGCAACAATTCGCATTTAAATGCTTAAGGTGAAGTCTCTATTAGAGGAAGAAAATGTTGTGAATGGTTTGAATACTTCAAGAATGGGGTTTTTAAAACAAGCATAGTGATGGAAGTTTTTCAAAAAGGTAAAATAGGATTTAAGACTTAATGCCAAAATCAAGAATTGGCATGATAATTAAGAGTGATTCAACAAAAAATTTCAACTTCAAATCATAAATGTAGTTTTGATTACCATTTTTTTACAATAAAACCTCAATTTTTTTGAGTGACAATGGCAGAAGTGAGGTAGTACACCTAATATTGAAGCTTTCAATATTTGATTTTGAGAAAATGAAACAGATATTCGATTTAATTTGTGCATAAGCTCTCAAGAAAGAACTGTAATCCAAATTTTAAGTGTCAAAAAAGGAAAATTTTGACAAAAATGTCAATTTTTAAATTTTAATATCTCATTATTACTTTTAAAAAATAGACATTTAGTTTTTTAATTTTTTGTATGTAGGTTCACAATGAGTTTTTTCTTTTCCCTTCTTTCTTTCTTTTGAATATTTGATGCATATTATATAAATAGCAAAATGCATGACATAAAAAGTAAATGTATACCATTAGAAAACTTTTTGTAATCAAAAGCATTATGAAAATGTTGATAGTTTAAAAGATAACTCTCTGATCAAACAAATAAAATAGCTAACATTGCAATTTTACATCAAAATTAATTCGCCTTTAAAGAATGGACAGTAATAAAAATTGATTTCCTTTTAATATTTGAAACTTTTTAAATGAAGGTATAGAATAGAAAATTATTGAAACACAACTTAAAATTCAAGAAATGTTTGTAACTTGAGTACTGTTATAGAAAAATGGTAGAAAATAAATATACATATATATTTTAAACTGAATTGTATTTTATAATGATAATATCACAGTAACTTGGCTTATTTAAAAAATGAGTTACAAACCTGAACATTATTTAAGTCATCAAGGTCTTGCTCTTCTAGATCTGTAGAAAATATTATAGCATTATGATAGGCTTTTTCTCCCCAGTGCCGGGTAAAAGGTGCTCGACATTTTTTACCTTCCATAGAAGACAAAACTTTATATAATTCTGAGTGAACTTCTTCAATCTCATCTGAAGTATCAGAATTGTTGTCAGCATTTTCCAAAGCACTTATTTCTCTCTATAACATATTGAAAAAAAAAATAATAATTTTTCTAAAAAGGCTATAAACTTCTGCTTAGTTAACAATACAGTTGAGTCTTGACTTACTGCAAGGCATGAGTTCCAAGACCCTTTGCATAAATGAAACTTTCGAGTTGTGAAATAGGGTTCACTCTTATGTGGTTTTAGGGGAGGGGGGGGGGGATTTTTTGAAACGCATACACAATCATTTTAAACACTTACAAACACCCCTCAAACTGTTTTAAACCATTCCCTTACAGTAGAATCTCACTATTTCAAACTAATTGGGACTAACACTGTTTGGTTCAGCAGGAATTTGGAGTAGGTGGATTTCATGAACAATATCAACATATTGACTTATTAAGGCGTAAATTAAGTGGGTTGATTGCATAAAGGGGGACGACATATACTGAAAGCAACCAGCTTTCATTCCAATCTGGTTTCAGGCATAACATAAGAAATGTACATTTATTCTTCTTAACTTCTGCTGTTTTTAAGCTTAAAAAATTAATATTTTCCCACTCTGTTTGAAACAGGTAGATTTTCGGAATAGCGAGACTCTACTGTATACAATTATTGCCATTTCCCACATAATGTAATAAATAAATACAGCATTATAAAAATAAAAAAAAAGCTGAATTACTCAACATAATACTTTACAGTGCTGTATAATACTGTAAATGTGCAAAATTAATGATCAGTAGGAGAACGATATAAAGTAGGGTTGGCAGTTTTTACCGAAAACACTGGTTTTCGGTGTTTCAATTTATTTGACTTCTTGTTAAACCTAATGAGTATAACTGTCTGAAAAGCAACGGTTATTAAATATGCTGGTTTCCGGTGTTTTTAATAATTTATAATCTACATTAAAATTTTATCTCCCAATTTATTATAATTTGAAATTAAACTCATAAAGAAAACTCATAAGTTTGTGTTTTGTAGTACATTAAATCATTCACATTGTCCTCATGATTATAAAAATAATTCTTAAAATGTACTCTTAAAAAGCCACTTGATAAGTTGACATACTTCTAATTTCTTTTAAATTTTTTTTAATTGGGATGACGTAATTTACATTTTATAAGTAAATTATGTTTATACTTTTAAGATTCATTGAATATAATGAATAATTTAACTTAATGAATAATGTAATTTGAATTTACAATAAATAGCTCTTTGGACAACAGATGGTGCCATCAATGATTAAACGTCCTTTGAAAGAATTTAGACAGCGATTTCGTCCTCTCCTCCGATCCAAGCAGGAAGAAGGGACCGTGGTTAATAACTGGGTTTTGGTATTTTTAGAGAAAGTACCATTATCAGATTTTTTTTTAATCAATTGGTTATTTTAATTCGGAACAGTTCATTTTAGATAAGAAGACGTCTCAGTTATTTTACAAGGATGGTGATTTCTTCAAATATACTGGATTTCAGTGTTTTGGGATGTTGGGATAGGATCGGTATGTTACAGATAGAAAATGGCAGCTAACAACTTATTAGGGATTGCGGTTTTTGCTAAATACATCAGCTTTAGGTTTTATTCACTGGGTCGCAAAAGGATAAATTCTTTTACACATGTAGGTAGGTTAAGTTGAGGTGAAGGGATTGTGGTTTTTGCCATAGAAACTAGCTTTCGGGTTGTTGTTTTGTTTTTGTTTTTTTGGCATTTGTACACTGCTGTTTCAGACAGAGGGGAGTCAAAGAGTATTATTAGGATGTGTAATGTGTCTTAGCTAACAATACATGAATCAACCATAAAAACTTTCAATTTAAGATTTTTTAATATTCTATATGGATCATTTCATTTAACTTTATAAAAGACATAGTCACTCATAAAAAGAATGAATTTAATAGTTTTGGTTTTAATAGTTTTAATAATCTATATGTATCATTTCATTTAATTTTATAAAATGCATGATAAATCATGAAAAGTTTCATTTTATGATTTTTAATCTTAATCATCTCTACAGATCATTTACTTAACTTTATATATATACAGGGATAGAGGGTTTCACAATTCTCCATGTGGAATTTTTTTCCATACAAAATGTATACTTTTCACTCCCTTATCACACACATGTATACATATACGTGAGTTGCAGTAGTCATAACACCCCCCCCCCCATGAAAAATTTCTGACAACCTTGACAGTGAATATTTTTTTTTTAAATATTTTGTCAAGATGCAGATTTGAGTTCCTTTTTCATTTTTAAGTGGAACAGGTAAAACGACCCATCAAAAAAAATTTTTTTAATGAAAAGATTTTGTGACGAAGTTGTTGGGGGGGGGGTGCATGTGACCCGCTGTCCCCTCCCCCGCCGATACTACGCCTATAGTTCATATGTATAACATTCTTAGGAAAGCCTAATAACAAGAGCATTCTAAGGAAGCCAGAAGGCTTCATCGCTCCCAGACCAACTGAAATTTTAGAGGGGCAAATGAAAGACTTGAAGGGGGGAGGGAACATATTGCATTTAAGAGCAGAATAGGGAGTTTCTTTTAAATTTTAAAACAAATGTTTGTTTGAAAGATTTTGAGAGGAAGTTGGTGGGAACAGGCGGACACGTGCCTCCCTGTGGCCCCCCCGACTAAAAGGCTCTGGTTCTATAACAGTACCTAATAATCTAATAACAATAGCTTCCTAAGGAAGGCTTATCACTGCTCCAAGATCTACTGAAATTTTGGAGGGGCACAGGAAAGATTTGAGGGGGGGGCACATGTCGAATATAAGAGCAGAAAGGGAAAGTTTTTTATAAATTTTCAAACAAATGTTTATTTAACAAATTTTTTGGACGAAGTTGGGGGGTAGGCACGGGGAGATGCATGTGAGCCTTTGGGGCCCCTACCAACACTTTTCCTATGGTTCATATGTTATATGCTTATGAAAATCTAATAACAGCTTCCTAAGAGGTTTACCACTCCGAGACCTACTGAAATGAAAGTTTACCCCTTTACTCCAAACAGTGGCATAGCCAGAAAATTTTCATTGGGGGGTTGAAACTACTGCAACTTACATATATGTACATGTGTATGTGATAGAATGAAGAATATACATTTTGAATAGCAAAAAATTCCTCATAGGGGGAGTTGTGACCTTCCTATAACCCCCCCCCCACACACCGGCTATGCCATTGACTCCAAAACAAAAGAAATTTGGGCATAAGATCCAATTACCATTCTCATGTATATTACAAAACAGAGAATGTTTATTTGTGTAAATTATATAGTAAAAATTAATCATATGAGCATTTTTACCGTTCTCGTTTTTTTCCTGCACACCTTAAGCTTTGTTCGTCTCGGGGCATGGTGTCCCTCCTTAAATGGACCATGCTAGCACCGCCCTTTGAAAGCCCTCTCTGACGTGGTTGGTTATTTCTCAATAACTGATGCTGCAATTCCCCCGAAGGTTTATTAATTTAGAAAAAAACACTGGAGAAACACCGAGGGTGAAAATAACTGAAAACAACCGGTTGTTGAAATTCAAATAACTGGTTTTCAATTTAAACTGGTAGATTTTTCCTATCCCTAACATAAAGTACAATTCTGTATATGTACAGTATGCAGTAATAAAATAGATTATTGCTGAAAAATCTTGTGTTGCAGGCAATGAGTTCACATTGGCTCTGAGATACATCAACTGTGCAAAACACTCGTAATATCCATTTGCACTATAGCATGAGTGCGCTGTACTCATTATACAAAAATAATAAATGAATATAATGTTCCCTCTATTAACAATGAAGATACTTATCCTGCTTACATTTTCTTTTTCAAACATTCAATTCTACAATGCTATTGGATCATTTTACGTCAAATCAAACAGAAAATTGGAAAAAGTTCGCCACACCATTTCAGATTTTCTTCAAATTTTGTGTAAATGATTTATGGGCTAAGATAACCTCAAATCTCAATTTTACAGGTTCTACAATAATTAATTATCAAGAAATTAATTATGCAAATTTTTTAGTTTTCTGCAAGATACCTCATTTTTTCTCTGCATTTCTTAAATAACTCCTTAACTGTAGGAGTTAAAGTGAACATTTGTTTCTAGGGGTAACTTTTTCAGCTGATTCCAAATATTTTATCAAAATTTGCATATCTTACATAGTTTATGCATGAGCATTGTATTTACCTAAAAATATCATGAATTTTTTTCAGCATGTTTGATCAGAAGCACATGTTTTAAACTTTTATATGTTAAGATGGTATGCCTCCAGGGCCGGATTTACATATTTTTGTGCCCTAGGCCAAAGGCCCTAATTGCGCCCCCCCCCCCTCGAAAAATTGATCAATAGTCTCAATTTAATATGTATAATAATTCCTTTTTTCTCATCAGCACTATATGTCACGTAAAAAAACTGTTTTATAAAATACAGTTTTTTTTAAGATTGTCAGATAATTTACATGATCTATTATCATTTTGATAGGAAGACCCTGAATTTTTGCATTTAAAGTCACGAAACAGTTCAGTTTTGTGAAACTTATGAAAAGTTATCGCAAAACAGAGGATTGCATTGTAAACTTCGTGTGATTTTTGGACACGTTAAACGTCCTTGGACACGTTAACTTTCTGCAAAACTTCTGTATCAGTTTCTGTTCTCAGCATTTTTATGGATAACATATTTACCGAGCAGACATAATTACCGTTCTGTGCGTGTGTGTGGTGTGGTTCTTCTTTTGGGAACGTTGGGATAGCGGAAGAGCACAGACTGTCAGACGCCTTTTCGATGATAACTTTCTTTGAATAATTGTTCTCTCCGGTACCCCTCCTTTGCTCAATGTGATTGTTCTGCAGCGGATCTCTTCGTTCTGCGCCACATGTCGTCGACTTGGACATGGTCTGTGCTGGGGTGCTCTACGAGCAATTCTGTGTCTGCGAGGGGGGGTGGGGTGTTAATGGATCTCCACACATGGGTTTTCTATAGATAAGGGATTTTCTATATATAGTACTAGGGAAAAAGGAATTTTTCAGAAGCCATAAACGTGCTTTTCTTGGGCAATAATGACTTAAAGTAAGTCGTTTTCGTTTCTCCTTTCCAGTCCTTTTCCTCATCCGTGATTGTTCTGCAGGGGAGTTCTTTGTTCTGCGCCCTTTAGACCAATGCGCCCTAGGCCATGGCCTAGGTTGGCCTTATGGGAAATCTGGCCCTGTATGCCTCTACACCCCAAAAAAAGTTACATCTTGGCTTTCTGCTCAGAAGCTGGGTAAAAAAATTATTACATTTTCATGTGGCTTTTTGTATATTGTTATGATTTCAATTTTAAGTAAAGTTTAATTAATAGCCTACTTAATTAAAAATCCTAACCTTAATTAGTGAATTTTAAATCAAGTAAAATTAAAATTTCTAAACAATTTGTTTATTAAGATGGTTTTGTTTTGTCACCATATACCAGTATTCATAAAGGAAGTAAAATAATAATGAAGTGTTTAAAATTTATTAAGGTATATGTTGAATTACTATTGATGACTCATGGCTGACTCATTTTTATTTATTTGTTTACTTGTTCTATATTTTGGCGCCAAACATCTAAAAGATCGTTATTCTGGCGATCGTGTTGCCATCTTTGTGTAAGGTAACTATACATATGTGTTCAAGTAATTAAAATAAATTGTACAACAATTTTCCTTTAAATTTTAAATTTATGAAAATACGTTTTGTGAGAGCTGACATCATTCAGAGGGCTGGTAATAAATTTTTAGAGCTGACAATAAGAGTTTCATAAAAATGTTTGTTTTGAAATTGGTAATTTTCCTTAGAAAAAATTAAGTGGTTGTAATTACAGTTAAGTTTTTTTTTTTCTTTCACTATAATTATCTTTTCTGGAATTCTCTAATCTTCTTTCTAATTTTTTTAATAACATCCAATAACTACGTGCATCGATACCAATACTTCGATTCAATATATCAAAGAAGAAAACAGCAACGGCGCAAGGATATGGAGATCAGCATCCAAGCATTTTCAAATTTTTAAATCAAAAATCGAATTTCTACAATAGTTACAACGATAAGAACAACTTTCACATTTTTCATCTTCGTAAAAAAAAATTAAGTTTCAACGCTCATCGATAATAAATCTACAAGTTTTCATTAATAATAATTGTATCTTCGACCGAACTACTTTATGAGCGGAAAGCGCCAGCCAAAGAAGTAAAAAAGGTGACTTAAGCCGAAGGAAGCGTGGGTTGTGACATTTCTTGGCTGTTGGCGTCATTGACGGAAGTTGTGCCCCGCTAGATTCCTTGCAAAAGAAAAAGAAATGGCGCGCTCAAGAAATGAGTGTCGAATGCTGGAATTCGTGAGGATGACGACCTGATGAAAAAGATCTCGATGGGGGCCCCCTCTCTTCAATCAACGATAAGTTTCTATCTTTCTCTCTTTCTTTTTTTAATTAAATTTCTTTTTGTGCACAAGTGTTAGGTAAATTTCTTAAGAAAAAGTCAGCTCGGGGTAAGGGAAAATGTCATGTTTAAAGTTATAGTGTCTTCATATTTTCATTATATTATCTAGTTTAATTGCCTAATGTAAAAGGTTTAAAGTTAAATTAATAAATGTGATTTGTTATTAGTAAAAATGGCTCCTCTTTATTTATCCCACTTCGTGTGAATTTTATTTCAGCAGTTCTCTTTCAGGTTCCAATCTCCTTTTTTTATTTAGCCAAAATTTATTCGCACGTATGCCGAGAACCTGGTTGGTATATTGCGGTCACAACACTTTCTAAAACCAAGCATATATTTTCTAGGTGTGAAATATGAAAATGATAGTTGGTTAAAAATTTAAATAGTAAATCTTTGAGTTAGGACAAAGTTAAGGATAGAGGTTACAACAATATTGTGTCTAGTGATAAGTTCTAAAGAGCATGTCAAAGAAATAAATATGCCATAATACCTTTATTCATCAAAGTAATCTCCATTATTTTCCAGCACCTACCATCATCAGTCAGATAGTGCACAGGTGCCAGCAGCATAGAAGGATTCATCTTTTGATGCGATGAAGTCATCAATGGATTTTCGTACTTAATCAACTGTGGGGAAGTGCACAGAAGACAAGGCATTATTAAAGTGACCATTTTTTCTTAACCAAAAATCAGGACACTTCTAAACCACAGAGTCGGGAGGGGTAAAAATCAATCCCCCCCCCCCACCCTCCAAGATTTTTTTTTTTTTTTTTTTCTACACATAATTTGATTTTCTACTTTTGTGAAAAAAATGAGTTGAAAAAAATATAGTGAATATACAAATACAATAGGGCTATTATATAAAATTAGGTTTTAAATAATTTTATTGTTAATCTTTGGATAACTTAGTTTGCTTTACTAACAATAACTAAAGAATCACCTTCCATTGATTATAGGTATGTATAAATACATATTATAAAACAATCATTTTCATCAATAAATAATTTTTTTTTTTTTTAACGGAGTTAAATACAAGGAACAAATAACTTTGTAAATAATATAATCATTTTCATGTGAATTTATTCCCAATTTATTTATTTATTTTTCATAAAGCAGGACTTTGGCGGGACAGGAATGGAAAAGCGGAACATTTCATCATTCTGTGGGGACAGCGTAGGTGCATATAGGTAAAAATCAGAACTGTCCCGCCAAAAGTAGGAGGTCTGGTCACTTTAGGCATTAGTTATTGACCGAAATAAATAATAGTCCAAAGGGGCTATGCCAGAGCTATACACTGGGTGCTCCAAAACTTTCCAGCCAAACTTTACTACCAGTAAATGGACGTTTACGATAGATTTCCTGCTTCAGTCGCAGCAATTATTGTTTACAGTGTTCATCAGTTACACTTTCACTGGGCTCCAATAGTTTGTAATACAGTACACCCTTCATATCTTTCCCGACAATCTGTGCACTATCTGACTGTTGGCAGTGGGTGCTGGAAAATAATGCAGATTACTTTGACAAATAAAGGTATTATTGCATATTTATTTCTTGGACAGGCTCTTTAAAACTTATTACTAGACCCAATATATGAAAAGTCACATGAAAATTTAATATTTTTTTTATTCAGCTTCTGAGCAGAAAGCCAAGATGAAGTTTTTTGGGGATGTAGTAGCATATGTAGTGGCACCATCTTAACAACACATAAAAATTTAAAACGTGCTTCTGATCAAACATGCCAAAAAAAATTCATGATGTTTTTTAGCAAATGTAATGCTTACGCATAAACTATAAAAGATATGCAAATTATGATAAAATTTTTGGAATCTGGTTAAAAAGGTATACCCCTAAAAATAAATTTTTACTTCAGTAACTCCTGCAGTTAAGGAGTTATTTAAGAAAGTCAGAGAAAAAATATGGCGTATCTTGCAAAAAACATAAAAATTTGCATCATTAATTTCTCAATTAATTATCGTAGAAACTGTAAAATTGAGATTTGTGGTTATCTTAGCCCATAAATCATCTGTATAAAATTTGAGGAAAATCTAAGTTGGTAAGGTGAACGGCACTGTTTGATCTGGTGTGAAATGACCCTGTTAATAAAGAACTCGAGATATCAGTTGCAGCAAAATAAAAATTAATCGGATGTGTTTCGTAAACATCATTTAAAGGATTGATAAAACACATTTAATGGCTGAAAATTAGTAAAGAAAGAAGATTAACTGTTTAGTTTGATTTTCCAAGAATCCAATCTGATACATAACGACACAGACAAAAAAAAGGTGTTTTCTTTAAAAATAATTGAAAGAATAATATAATAATTTTGGAAGACTTTAAACAGCCATCTATGGAATACTGCTACTTATTTTTGCTTGCTATTAAAAAATTTTATTATTGAAAAGCAAGGCACTAATTCAATAATTTAATTTATAGCAATCATTTTTTCTTTTTTTAACCAGGATTATAAAAATCAGAGCTAAGTGTACAAACACAAGCATGACAAAATTACATTTTTTTTAGTTTATATATATATATATAGAAAAAGACTAATTTTTTTTTCTTACTTTTCTTACAAATGCATTTGAATCTACAAAATAAGCTCATTCAAAGTAATCAAAGCTTTGACGGTCTGGAAGGGGGCACATGCCCTTTTACAGTACCCCCTTCTGGATCATCAATGTAACTGACACATATAAAGTTAAATATGATAGTAAAATTAGAAAAATAAAAAGATAGTAAAATTAGAAAAATAAATTAGAAAAATAAAAAACTTTTTAAAAAAAATCAATAAAAATTAAATTGTAAATCAGTACCTGAAATTTAAGAAATTCATCATCTATGCTGTCGGATGAAATGACTTCACTTTTAGATTCATTTTTACTAGTACTTTCCTGCTCATTCTGATTTCCTATGAAAACAGAAACATCAATTTTATAAAATGGGAAAAGATATATCCACCAATATTAAGATTCAGATTAAAATTTAATAATTACATTAAACAGAATATTTACATACAATAAACTGCAGCATATGTCAAACTCTTTAGCCATAGATTTACCCATGGTAAATGAAAATAAGCTAAATGTAAAAAAAAAAAAAAAAAAAAAAAAAAAAAAAAAAAAAAACTTACATTTCATTATAGACCTCAGAAAGTTTAAGGCTTCAAACATATTAAATTAAATACTGTAACAGCACATATTTATGTGAAAATTAAGACGGTAAATGGTGATTTTGCAAATTTTATATGAATAAAGCCAAAAGTTGAAAAATTCCAAAAGTACCTAAATATTAAGAAGAAATTAAGAAGTTTATTAAATGCCCCTTTTGCATAAAGCATTTTAAGAAACTTCCTTTCCAAAAAGTCTGTCCCCATCCCTATTTTGAATGGCTTCAAAGCTGGCATAACTATTTAAGTGAATGAGGAAAGAAAGTTATCAAGAAAGAGTTTGTAACTGTGCAATAAATCATTAAATTTTGGTAAGTAAAATATTTCCGATTTTTTATTATTATTTGAAGAAAGAAAAAAAAAAAGCATTTCAAAAGGCTTTAATTTTTGCAATTTTGATAGGCTCACAAGAATTAGTGCTTTTACAGCATTTGCACTACACTGAATAAAATTAGTATTATTTTTAAATGCACGTTGCATTGTATTAACTTCTAACAAATTTACTTTTTGAAGGAATAATCAGTAATGATTGGCATGGCTAAAAAAGAGCTATATAGCAGAAATGGCGTGCTCAATCAGTGACATTTTAACCCTTTCAGGTCTGGCATCCACAAAAGTTACTTAGACTATCATACAGAATCAGACAGATTAGAGGGGGGAGGGCGGAGGGGGTGACTGCCCCTCCCAAGAAGAAAGAAATTAATGTAAAAGATCTTATTTTACTTCCATACAATGGATGTATCATGTGAATCTTCCAACTAACTGGCCCCTTTTACAAACTAACCGACCCCACCCCAGGGCTGTTTTTAGCCTCCCCAGCACCCTAGGTACATCAAAGTGTTAGCTGTAAGGAGAGGATAGTGTCATGGTTTGGCCACTCTTGTTCATTTACCTTATGGCATCTAATGCTAATGCATCTATGTCTATTAAATGCATTTTACCTTATGGCATCACAGACTACCCATCCACCCTTTTGTAATTTAGAACAGTAAATTAATGAAATTGTTTGCAAATACAGTATAGAGTACAGTGGCGGAGTAAGACAAAAATTAGCAGTGGGCAAGGCGAATTTTCAGAGGCCCCCACCTTACTATTTTAAATAGCAAATTTAGAGGAGGGGTGGTTCATTTGAAAAGCTGTTTTTGTTATATTAAATAAAAAAAGCACTAATAAAAGTTTTATTAACTTATTATTTGATTTTAAAAAATAACCTATTCTTTAAAATATATATATATATATATATTTGTTATATTTTTTGTTCATTTGTTTATTGTTCGTTCTGGAATTTCTAAATTCCCTCAACTCGTTTTTGAATTTTGTTTGCGACGTGTTCTGTTTATGTTGAGGCTCTCTTGGCAGCACGCCAAGTTAAAGCACAACAGTTCTAAAACTAGTTTTATAGCTATCCCTTCTCCTTCTGTGAGATGATTGTTCCTCACTCCTAAATCTGCTTAGTTTCAGTGATAGTTTTTAGTGTTTCTTAAATTTGTTTTGAATTTTTACATTTTCTCTCAATTACAATGTACAAAAAAAAATCACTTTTTAATTATTAACTTTCATTTGGTGTGATACACATAGAAATTAGAAATTGAGTTTCATATACGAAAATCAGCTATATTAATGTTTTAGGAATGATTATGATAAAACTAGGATCACTTCTACATATCAAAATTTCTATATATCGAATTTTTTTTTCCGGCAATTTAATACTTCGATATATGGAGGTTCGACTGTAAATCCTGTAATCAATATGTAATAAGTGACTGAATAATCAATCCTGATACTAATCAATTTTAGTCAGTGCTTTCTGCGGAAGATCCATTAGTTTTCATTGAACCATGGTCAGAAAGTTCACTATTATTCCAAAGTGAATAGTAACAAGTAAGTGAAAACAGCTTTTTCCAACCCACATTGTTGTGTGATTCTGAACCATCTTCGTTCTGTCTACTACCCCCTTACATGTTCGGAGAGTAAGAGTTTGGAATCACTCTGCATATAATGGGATATTTTTCAGCTTGAGAAATAAAAATTTTAAAATCATTAGTGAAGTCTTTATTTTTTAAATGATGAACCAATTTCAAACATAAAATAGATATATATTTTCCTTTTCATTTGCGAGCCCTTCTAGCTCGGCGCACAGGACATTGTTCCGGTGGTCTGCTAAACCCTAATTAAGCAATAAGAATGACTGCTTTAAGCAATATTTGGCCCCACCAGTGGCATAGCACTAGCGCTTTGAACTGGGAGACAGAAAGTGCCTGGTTCAAAACCAGGTCGCGTCTGCCAACCTAACCGTTCAGAGTTTTCCATGGTTTTCTCCAAAACTTCGCGTAAATACAGGTTAGGACCCTTATAAAGTCCCCCACAGAGGGCAATCCCACCCCCGGCCTAGATCCCTAGCGTAAATAATTGGTCGTAACCCACATTTCCATTTCCATTTAAACAATATTTGAAAATAAGGCTTTTTTTTTCCATCACATTATTTAATTTCATTTTTGCTCTCTCTTTAATTTCGGTACATAGTCATTTTTAAAACTCAGTATTTCAATCCTTTTTTAAATGTTTCACATTATTAACTTGTAAAATTATAAAATATGAGATTGTTCGTCAATCCATTCTCATTTACTCTGCCTTTTAAGTGGTCTACATTATAACTCAAAATAATTTTTGTAGAGAAATAAAAGTCAAAAAAAAAAAAAAGAAAGGGTGGGGGGGGGGGGGGTGTTGACTCTTCCTTACTGTCAGCATAAAATAGAGAAAAGTAAACATCATAGGCTTCTGATAGCGGTCTTCCTTTCTGCAAGAAATCGTTGTTATAGTATGATAATATTAATAACAGTAATAATAAAGTTTAAAAGTAAGAAAACTGCAGAATTAATCGGTTTTTATAACAGTTATTTATCTTCCTAGAAATATATTCTCTTTAAAATAAAAATAAAGTATCCAGTTAGCAAAATTCATGTCCTCTTTTCATTAAACCTTAATGTTAACCAGGTTACACCAAAATCGAAATATAATCCTCCTTATAAGTTCAACTTATTGGCAGGATTATATTAAGAACTTATAGGGAGATTATATAAGAGAACTTTCATAGGGATCTATCTCTTATACTGTCAACTCATGACGTATTAAGAGGGAGAGGGGCTCTAGGTCCCCTCCGAAGATGTAAAGCAACTATTAAAAAACAGCTATTTTAAGACATTTATATTAACTCTAGTATCAATAAAGGATTAAAATATCTGTTTGCCGCTCTGCCCCCTCAAAACAGAAACCTACATACGCTACTGCTGAAAACTCTAAGTATCAAAATATTTTTCCTCGTTCTCTCATCCATCAACCTTTAATACTATAGCAACTTGCCTGTAGCGTTATATTTTAAATTAATTTCTGTTTTGATATCACTACTTTACTACTATGTTTTGCTATAAAACAATAATGTAAGTGATCATTTTTTAGACAAAAATGCCTAAAAATTGAATGACAGATTGCGATTGCTAAAGTAAAGTAGTACTGAAAATCGAACATTTGGCAAAATCTGCTGCTTTTCAAAAAATTTTGCTGTACAATTCCATGATTAAAAATTTTTTTCCAAATGTTTCAAAAAAGGCAGAGTTTTTCATTTATTGCAGTATGTAATGCAGCTTATTAAATTCTGAATTTTTTGTAAGTCCAAAGTTCATTTGAATTTGTATATAACGACCATGAGTAAGGTTTTGTTTCATCGAACTGCACCCTTAAATATACAGTAACTATGTTTGAGATACAAGCCTGTAACCAGAAAAGTTCTGAAAGAATGGATGACCTACATGATTTTTTTTTTAAATGTGCTAAGAAACATTCACATATTACTATGGTGAAATTGTATGTCAAATGACTAGTTTTCCTATTTTAAGTTCTACCCCTTAGGTAAAAATGTTTAGGTTCGAGACCATGCCAAGATTCCTTCATGAAAACTATGTGATGCAAAGCCCTTGGAAGGGCGAGGCTGTGGGCGGTCGCCCACACAGTTTTTTAATTAACTGTTACATGTTCCCGTGTTCCCGTCCCTTTCAAATTTTTACAGTGTTTGTTTCCAGTTGTCAGGCTTTTCTCACTAAATTTCACAAATTTTCATCAATTATTTTAGTGTGCTTTTCATCCTTTTTATGCAATTACATCATTTTTGGCTGCTCTTGCATCATTTTGTTTACAGGTTGTTCTAGAACTCTGTTTCCCGGCATAAGCCCCCAGAGGCACACTTTCTTCACAACCGGAATGAGTTGATGAGCTCTGATTGGCAGAGAGGGAAATTCCGGGCAGGAGGTAGGTAAGTGTAGTATGTGGGATTTTAAGAGTTTCATTTGAGAAGCCAGAAGGCTTTGTCATCTGTGAGGAGACGAGAGAAGATTTTTTTGGGGGCATATCCACACTAGCATGATCAAGCTACGTGAAGGAAACAATAAAATTGTGGCCGCATACTAGTAAACTTAGGAACTACAAGTCACCGTTTTTATTTTGAAACCAACGCCTAAAGGCCGCATTCATCAGTCCTCATACCTTTTCATGCTTTTCATAAGATTGTAAGTCACCATCCCAGTGGACCTGGAACTCCCAGCAACAATATGTCTTCGGGACGCCCGTGAGCTGATCCGGACCTTGTAAGCTATCAACACAGCAGCAGAGCATAGCAAGCAGATGCCAGTGATCCACTGCAGTGGCCAATTCCAACTAAGGTGAAAGAAATCTTCCTTCTAACCTGGTCATGGAGAGCTGTTCATTCCTTTTTACACTGTCCTATTGATGGAGCCCACGGGCAACGAGTTGCAATGTCTGAAGAACGGGTTTTACAAAATTTATTGGACTTACTCTGTTTTCTATCTGTATGCATTAAAATAAGATTTCTTTTTGATAGTACCACACTTTAGAGCTGATGAATAACATTTTCCGGTCATTGGTGTGTTCACACGTTCTTCACATCTTTTTTCAATTTAATTGTTCCCTTTGAATGGCATGTTATCCAACCAGCTAAGTGTCTGTTTTTTCTGTTATACAATTCATTAATATTGAATAAAAATTGGAAAAAGGATTTTTTAAAACATTAAAAGTTAAAAGTATGCTAAAATGCTTTTGATAGCACTTTCGGTGGCATGCCACCACCATCCTCAGTCTTTGCTGTGTGTGCACTGATCTCCTTCCTCATAATTTCATTCCACACTCGATTCTATTTGTGCATGCGTCATGTCACTGATGGCGCCATCTGTCGTAAGTATTTGTAGGGCTTCCATTTTTAATGCGTAATCAAGGTTTCGATAATCGGTGAGTTTTTCTATTTTGTTGAAATTAATTTCTATAGGTTCTATTTTATTGAAAATAATTTCTATAGGTTCTATTTTATTGAAAATAATTTCTATAGGTGGAATTGCCGGAATCTATAAAATAAATTTTACGCTTTACAACTCATATAAACCTGGCTGCTACATAGGTATGACAAAAAGAAAAATAAAAGAGAAGAGGAAAGAACATATAAATGATATTAAATTTAATAAATCCATACTGCCCTCTCAAAAATAGCCCAAGAACAGCTTATATTAATTTCTATAGGTGGAATTGCCGGAATCTGTAAAATAAATTTTATGCATTACAACTCATATAAACCTGGCTGCTACATAGGTATGACAAAAAGAAAATAAAAGAGAGGAGGAAAGAACATATAAATGATATTAAATTTAATAAATCCATACTGCCCTGTCAAAAATAGCCCAAGAGAACAGCCTATTAATTTCAATAAAATAGAAAAACTCATTGATTATCGAAACCTTGATTACGCATTAAAAATGGAAGCCCTGCAAATACTTCCAACAGATGGCGCCGTCAATGACATGACACATGCACAAATAGATCTGGGGTGAAATGAAATTATGAGGAAGGAAATCGGTGCACACACAGCAAAGACTGAGGATGGTGGTGGCATGCCACTGAAAGTGCTATCAAAAGGATTTTAGCATACTTTTAACTTTTAACAATTCATTAATATTTTTCCTAAATTTGATTTTTACACATCCTCTCATTAAAGTTTTCTTTTTCAATTTATTTGATAATTACATGCTTGACTAAATTAAATTTTCATTAGTTGTCAAATTTTTCATATCTCATACTAAGCACCCCAATTAACCTTGAAATTTTTATATTTTGTTTTGGAACACGATATATATGTATTTCAATTTTTTTTTTTTTTTTATATCCCATGACATTATTCTCTCGTGTTTTTTTTTTTTTTTTCTGCTATTAATTTCTACGTGAATGGCAAATAATGATTTTAAGTAAAGTCTAAATGTGAGAGAGGACTGAATTTATCATTGCATTGTTAATAGCATCATGGTAACATGAGTTTCATGATCCTATTTTTTTCTTGTTTTGTAAAATTTTAATTCCATGGGTACCCATTTCTTTATTTTCCCATTTGAAGTTTAATGTGTGATGTGCCACCTAAGACATTTGAGTTGCAATAATGATTAGTTCTTGTTTTTCACTTTGCTAATAAAAAGCATTTTTTCAATCCTATCTTTTAGTTCTCTTTATTTCAGCAGTTACACACACAAGAGCAGTAAGTGAAATATGGGTTTTTGGCATTTAAAGTCCCAACGCAAAATTTCTTTTCATTTGGGGACTTTCTTCAAAAGTCTTGTTCACAGCAATACAAAACAAGAAAAAATTTCCAGTTGCGTTTAATGAAATCAGTTTTATGAGGGAGGAGAGATTTTATCCCAGAAATTTGAAAAAATGCCTAAAATATAAAGCATCTACATAATTTTAACAATATACTATTTTTAAAAAGTATTAAATTAAAATAATGAAATATCTACATACCTTGTAATAAAGATATAACTTCTGATAGTTTTTCTTTCAGCTCAAGGAGATTAGATTTCTCACTATCAGAAGCATGTTCTAGAGCCTGTTCAACTGCAGAAAGCTAAAAACAAATCCAAATATTACTTTATCAGAATACAACATTTAAAAAAAAAAAAAAGTTTTAAATAACATGTGGTTTTATGTACAAAAATGTAACTGTAAAAATGTATTAGGGATTGTACTGATGCACTACAGTACATGTTTTATTTACTTATTTTAGGAAGGACCCTTTTAATCCATTGCCCAAACTCATTTTTTAAAGTCCTTAGGCAAACTTGATAAGCCAACATCTCTGAGTTAAAAGTTCCCCTCCCCTATGTTATTGAAAAAACACAGAAAGCACAACAACATATCCCAAATAATTAATGTGGGTCTATCCTAGAACACAGTACAGCTGTCAAATGAAAGGACAATTAAAAAGTACTAAGATGGATACTACGCAAAATGAAATTTCTATTTATA
This sequence comes from Cheiracanthium punctorium, assembly GCA_038373885.1. Taxonomy (NCBI): domain Eukaryota; kingdom Metazoa; phylum Arthropoda; class Arachnida; order Araneae; family Cheiracanthiidae; genus Cheiracanthium; species Cheiracanthium punctorium. The sequence goes on from JAWZYV010014240.1 coordinate 647,251, forward strand.
ATTAAATTTATACTTTAATAATATTACTTAGTGTTAGTGACAATAGTAGTTCATGCATAAAACATTGTGCCAAACAGTAAGCATATTTTATCACAAGAATTATCAAATTTGTAGCTGTATTTTGCAATATACCCAGTTAATCCTTTTACTTTCTGGAACTCGCAAGTCTTTAGAGAACGGCAGAAGCTCCCATGCATTACCATGAGAGCATGAAGTAAATTTCTCAAACAATTAATAAACACAATTTATTAATTCACTATTTCACAATGGGTGGACTAGTAATAAGGCCAGTGACTGTACCAATATATTTTAGGCAGAGCTTTGATTCCTTTTTTTGTGGCAGGCCCCAGAATTTTCCATAATACTGCCACTGAACCCAGAAGCAGAACTTTTCCTGTCAATCTGCGACGGATTTTTAGACACTGAAAATAATCTGCAGCTTAATTTCACAATAATGGAAAAAAGGTTGTAGGATTCAGTAAGCATATTTTATCACAACCTTGCATTTATCTAATGTTTGTTAATCAGTTAGATTTGATCAAATTAATAGAAATTTACATATATCATTTATTTAGAATAAAACATAACAACTTGTTTCAGTTGTCTTGGTTAACAGACTTGAATAAAGAGAAAAACTTTATGTAAATAGATATTCTTAAGAAAAACATTTCTGTTAGGTTTTGTCAAATTTTACAGCAATAATCTAGGACAGTGTTATAAAAAAAAAAAAAAACTATTTTTCTAGATAAAATATAATAGCTACACAGCAAAACTTTTTGTGGCATTTTTAGCTTAAATTGCATAAATAGCAAGAAATTAATCATCAGTTTAATCATTAAGCCAAAAACCATTGCACTTTTAATTACATGAAGCAAGGTAAACAGTTAGCATTTTTCATTATTCTTGATATCACAAGAGACTCCAAACATGAAAATTAATGTCGCTTTCAAAAATTTTCTGTTTCCTGTATTACCAGATGGAGGGCCATTAAGAAATATAAACACTCTCTGATCAACAGCTTCAACAGCTTATTCATCATTGCCATCTGTATGTCTTAATCGCATTTTGCTCACTTTCTCAATTTTCACAGAAAGCTTCTGATACTGGAACTGAAAGTGTGTGTGTAAAAAAGTTAATAAATACACGTATTTTCTTTGAAAGCTCATTAACAGCCTTTAGCAATTTGGATTGTAAACAGAATTATATCTATTTTTTTCCCCTCATGAAATCATAAGTAATGTTTTCAAATTCTTATACAACATTGAATTCTTGCATTCCAAGCAAGCAACTTTATCCAGCTGTGCAGCCATTTCAAAAAACAATTGAAAGAGAACCCAAAATTTCCTTTTGTATCTGCTATCTGCATAACATTTGCTGCCTAGAGTATTTTTGAAACAATGTATTAACTGAGAAAGTAATTGCTAGCAATTTGATTAGATCAACAGGCAGGCAAGATGTAAAGCACATGTTAGCCTGGCATGTGAGAGCCAGAGAGCCGTGATGGGGGAAAATATTACATTCTTCCACAGTTTCTAACAGAAAATGTTTATTTTGAAAATTAGAAGAGGAATTTTTTTCATGACCATAAAAAAAAAAATCTGCACACAATACTCTTATGAAGATAATCTGCAGACTGTAAAAAAAAAATCTGCGACTTATGACTCACGTCTCGCATTTTCTGCTACGGTCCGCTAAATAGTGTATAGACAAACGGAAACCTGTATAGCCTGTATAGACAAACGGAAATGGAGGTTTACTTAATAAGCTTGAATCAGTTCCCAAAGTGATTTTTTGTGATACTTTTGGTAGATATGACATCATACATGATATAGTTTGTAACACATGGCTTTTTGAGCACTGAAGTGAAGTTTGTTTTGAGTTGCTGACAGTTTCTTCTGTGATTCTGACATCATTCCACAGCCCTATATTCAACTGTATTTTAATTATTAGTGTTACTTTCTTTATGACCGTCTTATTAACTTTAAAAGGTAAGATTTTTAGAAGAAAAGAACAATATCAAATAAAGGTGCATTCAATAATGAGCCCTCCTCCCTTATTTACTATTTTTTCAAAAAACGGCAATCAATATAAGAATTGTTTGTTAAAATAACAAGCAAATATATTTTAAAGCAAAAAAATTTTTTTATGTTTCTTGTTACTTGTGAGCTGCAATTACAAAAACAATAAAGTCTACTGAAAAATGGGCCATAATTCTGTGGAACTTAAAGAATTTAGTCATTCAATAATAGATTTTCATGGATATACAGGGTGAGCATTTTAACTAATGAGAATATTTTTGACTTGACACAACTATAATGCTGGTTACGCAATAAGTGATGCCGGTATCACAACAACTGTCCACCAGATCGAGCTTGGACTGGATGAAGTCAGCAGTGGGAGCTTTGGTCTCGAAAACACTCCACTCGCCTGCAATCTTCAGTAAAGGCAAGATCAAGCGCGGCATAAGACGTCTGCAAACTTAAAATGCAGTGAAGCATTGAACAGCATTACACAATCAATTCTGTGCTTTCCTTGGATGTATAAGTGTTAAAAAGATTGAAGTGACAGGTCAACCTAGTGCAACTAGAAATTGCTGCCAATTGAAAGCTCTATGATATCACCATGCCATATCACCCATTCGTGGTTACCTAAAACCTGGCAAAAAAATGGCATTGTAATGATTCTCCAGGCCTCCTACAGTCCCAATCTTGCTCCAACAGACTGAGAAAAAAAAAGTGAAAAATGGCCTCAAAGAACGCCACCACGGAACTCTGTATCTGTCAAAGTGGCTTGCATGCATGCTCTCAAGGATGTTTCACTTGCTGATTTCCAGAGAGCGTACAAATATTGGTAAACTCATCTGCAGAAATGTGTTGATGCTGAAGGAGCATACTAGCAATATCTCTAATAATTTGTTTCTTGTGAATTTATTCTCATTACTTAAAATACACAACCTGTAGAAAGTGGCGTAGCCAAGAGGGTCGGAGTTTTTAACCCCCACGAAAGAAAATCCTGACTAAGCCACTGGATATAGCAATCACTTAATTTAAAAGCAAGTAAAATGACAAGTATGGCTTGTTATTGTTTTTCATGCCATACAATACAATGGTGAGTTACACTCATCACGTGACTAAAGTTACTACTGAATATAATAATAAATTTAGTCTAAAAATTCTAATGTATTGAATCTGGGAGCACTTTTATTGCTTATGTTGAGATCATAGATCACTATCATATATTATTTACCATAAGAATTTCTAAGTACAGGTCATGCCCAAACTGATGTTAGTCAGTGGGATTTTATTACAACTATATTCCTGGTTTTAAAAAAAAAATAGTATGGTAAAATATATCACACAGGGTGTCAATGCTTTAAATCAACTGATTTAATTAAAAAATCATTAATTTAAATCGAAGATGCACAACCTCTGGCCAACAGGTATTATTAGCTCATGACACTCTGTTTCATTCATCCGCCAAGCCATTTGCATGTTGAAAAACAGAAATCAGAATCCATCAATTCAATTTTTAAGAAAAGGAATTAATTGCGAAAATTTAATTATTTCAGATTTGTTTTCAATATTTATAAAAGCTGCACCAGAAAATGTTCATTTATAATGAATTGACTTTTGTCAATATGTGCCTTCATATTCTCAAGAGCTTTTATTTGATAGTTGGATGCGATTAGTCATATCTAAACAAAAAATTGAGTTAGATGAACAATTTTTTTTTGTTGTTTTGTAAACAATGTAATATGCTATTTATACACACACAAAAAAATGAAAAACCATTCATAACTCAATTTTTTGATAAGTTATGATCCACTGAACTTGTTACGGGCATGACATAAACACTCACAATACTGTGGAATCCCCCAATTGCCTTTTCTATGTGTGCCATCTTATTTTCAAGAATTTAATTTGCTAAGAAAACTAAATACATATCTGGAATTGTGTCATTACATCCATCAATTAGTCTTAAATATACCGTTCTTAAGACTAAGAATGCACTACTTGATTCGCCCTTGATACAGTACATTTTAATTTCTGTGGCCTGCAAGCTGAAAGTGCTTTAATAAAATTATAATTATCATATGTGAAAAAAATTTCTGTGAAGTTTTATTTCTGAAAGCCCCACTTTTAAATTTGTAAAGTAAGCCAGTATATAATCAATCAATTTTGTTATGATTCCAAAATCATCTACTTGGGAAAAAATTATTTTATTTGCTTACCAAAGTGATATTTTATTTACATATTTTTATACTATTTACAACTAGATACATACACTTACCAGTTATCTACACTCTATATACAGAGTAGATACATGTATTTAAACTATCTGATCTAATAACTGTTTTTTAATTTGACTTTAGGTAAAAAAAATCTAATTTGATTTTTTTACACCCTGATCACAACATTACTTTGTCACCAAGTCAAAACAGTGCCTAAAAGAGATGATAAAGAAATTGCTTCAGCAATATCAGGGGTCGATGCAGACAAAAATTGGGTCCATTTTGTGGCCCCTTCACGAAATTACAATTGATTCAAATGGCCCCCTTTACAAAATTACAATTGATTCAAACAGTCCCTTCACAAAATTACAATTGATTAAAAAGACCCTTTCACAAAGATATAATCGAATAAAACAGCCCTTTACTGGCATTTTAACCTACTTTTTAATCGGTTATATCAAATATTTTAATAAAAAAGTGACTTTTATTAAAAATTGGCATGAAAATTAACAAAATAAGTGTTGAAATTCACAAAATTAAGTATATTAAAATTCACAAAAATGAGACCCGGGAAAATATTTCTTGATCGACCCCTGGATTTACAAAAATACAACAAGCATTGCAAGCATTATTGTATTATTTATTTGCACATTCAGGCTTCACTAATTTGTCTAAGGAAATCTACGATCCTGCCGTCATGCTAATATCTTCAATCAAGCTCCATAACCGCTGGAACCAACAATATACTGATATATATTATATTCTAGAATAGACATAGAATATAGTATATCAGGGATAAGATTTGCAAAAAAGAAAAAAAATAATAAATGAAATCATACAAGAGCAAAAAAATTACACATGATACAGGGGTTGCGCTGGCTCTTTTTAACATTTCGCTAAATTAGATTTTTCCGGACATCATTAAGAAAGGCAATTGTCAATATTTTTGCCAAAATGTATTTTCATTTGCCAAACCAATTTTATTTTCGCAATTTGCGACGTTGGCGATTGACAGCACGACCCCTGGTGATACTTGTGTCGGGAACGGCACCATTATTTTTTTCCCCACCAGTGAGTGAGATTAAGAACTATGAAACTTTAAGTAGGTTTTTATACCACCAAAGAGTGGAAATCTTTGGCTTATTGTCTTAGCAACCAGTGAAATACTGAAAAAAGTGCTTTGAATTTAAAGAAGAAAGAGAAGATTGAGATATTGAATTTTATATCTGCTAAGAGTTAATTTTTTTACGCCAATGTATGGTAGAGTTTTTTATATTTTAAGAGTATAGTGATTTTTTATGAGTTTCTCTATTTATTTAAGTGTTTAGTGTGTTTTTAGCAGGCCCGTAGCTACGGGTGGGCCTACGAGGGCCGTGCCCCCCTGCTAAATTTTGTGCCCACCCTGCTTCTGGGCTATACAAGCGGCCGTATCATGGTCTCTATCTGAGTCGGAACATAAATTGAATACCGCTTTGGTTGTTCAAAATCAGGTTTGTCTCGAAATACATTACGATAGCTTCCTCAGGTTTATTTAGGCAGTTTTTTGAATATACACTTAAAAAGGACAACAAACTAGCTGATATTATAACCAGAATACCAAAGAATGCTACATATAAATCTCCGGGAATGCAGAATGAAATTATTTCTATATTGGCGAAAATGGTTCAAGAAGAAATTGCGAGGAGAGTTCCGGGAGCAGATGTTCCATTCTTCACTATTAAAGTGGATGGAACGAAGTATATAAATGGGACTGAAAATGTATCTATCGTCATCCGTGCAGTAAAAGAAGGAATTCCATTTGAACATTTAGTTAGAATTGTTACTACAGTTTATCTGGATGCAGATGTGGTCTGTACAACAATTCTGGATGAGCTTAATAACCTGGGACTGGATCCAAAGAACATCATCTCTCAATGCTACGATGGTGCTGCCGTCATGGCTGGAGCATACGGTGGCATGCAGGCTAAATAAGTGCTATTTTAGGGACAAAGATTTGTGCAGTTTCCTCGATATCTCCTCTAGACTCTATAAATTCACTAGAAAGTATCATGTTGCAAATGTGTATGAGGGCAATCACTGAATCGTCTATTGCCTCAACAATGGTCTGGGCATTACCGCTGTACAGTAGCGATACTAAATAATTACTCAGAACTTATCAAGGTTTTTCAGAAGTGTGCTGACTCTGTGATATTTCAGTGGAAGCAACTGGGCTGTTTTCCTAAATTAAAACTCCTCGGTTTGTATTTCTTGGAACTCTTTAGCATTCCCTTCTACCCTTGCTAGATCCAGCCAATAATGCACTGCATTCTAAAGCTATGGACCTGCTACAAGCAAGCGAAATTGTTGCCAGAGTTGTAGAAGAAATTAAAAAGCATCGAAATGTTGAACATTTTGACACCTTATACAAATCGGCTCTGACAATGCTATCTTCTGGCACGCTGAAGAGATTCCAGCTCCAAAACGTAGATGTGTGGTTCCAATCCATTTCACAGATTTCACCACGACTGAGTCTGTAGGAGGACGCCCGTGTTCCCAGGAATCCAAGGAAATGTTGAAACAAGAACTACTAAGAATGCACCATGATGCCTTTGACTGAACAATAGCAGAGCGGAATTTACGCTTCATCCCAGAGAAGATGGAATTGTTAAAGAGTATGAAAGCTCTCACGTCCATGATGACCAGAAATTCGTCCGACATGCAGCACCTCAGGTGTCTGGAAAATTTATGCTATATTGATTTGGATGGCACAACTGCTGAAATAGCAATGGCACGAACTTTCTTGCAAAAGAAAATATCAGAGTGGAAACTCTCAGCCACATTGCATAAAATGACAGCATTTATGTTCAATTACAGAGATGCATTTCCTTCTATTTATTGCCTTCTTGCTTCTGCCTTGTCAATAGGAGCATCTACAGCAACCTGCGAGTCGTCATTTAGCACTCTTTCAAGAATCTTAACTCCATTTCGTTCATCCATGCTTCACGAGAGGAAAGCTAATCTAATTCTTCTTGCATTTGAACACAAACTCATGAACAGCATTCCAGTGGAGCTTGTTTTAAAGCGGTTCCATGGTGCAAAGAATCGACGTCTACAGCTTTATTAAGACGTCGATTGAGTGTATTGAAGAAAAAACTATCAAAAATGCTAGGATAAAATCAATAAATAAACTTTGTTATTACTCACAGCACCTTTAAAAAAGGTATATGCGTTTCGAAAGCAGCAAAAGAGTGCTTTCTTCATTAGTACCTAAATGTGTACCATACAACGGACAGGAAAGCATGTAAATTCAATATATTTATATAATAAATAAATAAAATAAAATAAAAATATTTTGTGTTTTTATGCTTTGCTGTTTGCTGGATGGTGCGTATTAGGTACTGATGAAGAAAAACTCCTTTTGTTGCTCCCGAAACGCTTATACATTTTTAAAAGGTCCTGTGAGTAATTACAAAGTTTATTGTTTATTTTCAAGACACTATTCTTAATTCCCGCATATAATCTGTTCCATGTTTTTTTTTTTTTTTTTTTTTTTTTTTTTTAATAATTGCTGTTTATTTTCCTTAGAGCATATTTCCTAAGGCTGCCTTGATAATTAAATATAAAAAATTTTGGCACGGAAGTATTGTTTTAGCCGTTAAATAGTTTTGCTTTGCTTTAGTTTGCAGATTTAAAAAATTGTGCCCACCCTGGGTATTTTCCAGCCCACCCATTGAACTAACCCTACCTACGGGCCTGGTTTTTAGCAAAGGAAATGCTTATAGCGTGTAAAAGCTAAGTAAATCAGGCATGAAAGCACGAAACAGCTAAAAAGACTGAACTTTGCTGTGGATCATACAGAGCAAATAAATTAGCAGGGTTGGAAAAAAAAAACCGGTAAAAAAAAAAAAAAAAAAAAACAGGGTTTTTTGGTTTAAACCGGGTTTTTTTTTTATTTAAACCAGGTGTTTTCATTTTTTTTTTTTAAATCCTTTTATAATTGCATGTTACATATTTATAAATAAAATTATTTGTAAAATGTTCAAATAACAATTAATATTTCTTCTGAAAATAATTAAAACAAAGTAAATAAATAATTGTTGCTATTCTTATATGCAGACATTTAAATCATTCAATTTTAATATTTATTTAGAGATACTATTTTTCATATTTAGTATCTACTTATGTAATACGCTAACATACAGTATGTAGTACCAAAACTGATGATATTTCTATGATGGAGCAGCAACAATTAGATGTAAACATTAGCGTAATAACAATAACACATGTGCAAAAATCCAAATTAACAGTTCAATGGCATCAAGTGAAGCAAGCATATTCCTTACTGGTTACGTATGTCATGCAGCAGCTAGATTACAAAATAACCATGCATACACAAAAGAGCAAAATGTTTCATTTTGGTTTGATTATGACAACGCTACTCTAGGGCGATCAGCCAAGGTTCAGGGGTGCATAGGTAGGAGGACTTTCTAAGGGGTTCTAACGCATATTCGAGTTACATCTGGAGAAAACCTACCAAAACTCCAAACCGTTAGATCGACAGCTGCAGGATGGGACCCGAACCGGGACCTTCACACTTCAGCCATCTAACATTTCTAGTGACAAAGCCACAGTGCCATGGTGAGGCCCACAAAATCTTTCGGATCTTTTCACATGTCCCATGGCCACCATCAGCTTTTGTCATGATATCCCCAAAATTTATAGCAACCATAACTTAAATTTCATGACAAATACTGTTAAAACAACGGAATATGATTTTCGTTGAAAGGACTCTGATAATTTGGACAAAACTGCCTGAGCATATACAATAGTAAGGTATGGGGCAGCGAAGGTGGCCACCTTAGCGGCTAGTATAGTATAATACAATAGTAATTGTTTATTACATTTTACATGGAATATTGCTCTTTGATTCATCAGTAATAATGGTGATAAGTTGTTCAAAATAATATTTTTAAGGTTTAGAAATAAGTTGTTTCCAAAATAGAGGTTTTGTGTTTTAACAAGTTAAAAATGCAGCCTATAATTTTAGTTTAATTAATAATTTTTAATAATTATAAAACAATAATATATCTATAGATTGATATAAAAACTTATTGTTGATACTTATGAGGATAATTTTTAAATATATCATAACGTATTCTATCTTAGTATTCATAATTTTAAATTATTCTTTAAAAAAAACAATTTGTTTTTTTGAGAAAAAAAACATTTGGTTTAAACTGTGGTTTAAACCATGCCAACCCTGTAAATTAGTATGCATTTAACCCTTTAAGGCACAGTGATCCCACTCTGGGAACACCCAACTCTGACGTTTTGACTGCTGCCAGTCACGAAGAATAGATTTGATTTCTATAAAAATAGTGACGGGTGACATAGCTCCAAGAGAATCCTTTACTTTTTAGCATGTCATTTCCCCTAAAAAAAGGGTCACAATTACTTTTAACAGCACTGACATCTGCTGAAAAATGGAAGAATGCGAAGAGCAGCTGGATAGATTGCCCAATGCTGAAAAAAGGGCAGCCATTGCCATCGCTCGACTTAACTACCAGCAAGAGGGCGGACGATCAAAACGTTCATCACGTACCACAGATCTAGAGACCGTTTTTTTGTGCAGCTGGCTGTGCCGGGCACAGCTAGCTGTCATCAAAAAAGAGTCTCTAGATCTGTGGCACGCAATGAACGTTTCGATCGTCCGCCCTCTTGCTGGTAGTTAAGTTGAGCGATGGCAACGGCTGCCCTTTTTTCAGCATTGGGGAAGGGTTGCGCCTCAAAGGGTTAACACATTACCTGTTATTCTTTTATATGTATTCATTATTAAATTAACTAATATTCATTATATCACTGTATTCAGTATAACTACATTCATTAAACTAATTAATACTAAATCTCAAATGCATCAGTGATGTTGCAAAAGACTGAATTCAGTCAAAAGATTGAAATCTTTCATGCCTGGTAAATACAGTCGACTCTGGTTATAGTGAACCCCTGGGGACCGGCAAATTTCGTTATCTATATCCTCACTATATCCGAAGTTCACTATAAGCTAAGTGCCCCCATATAAACAAGGAATACATTATATACATAAGAAAAAAAAAGTATTTTATCCCCGTACTGAATGTTTGTGTGAATCAAACATAATTAATCATATTAATGTCTTATTACTCCTAAGTGCTACAATAATTTGCGAGATTCATTCAATTGACCGGACAGTGCTATAGTCAATCAAGCAATAGCGTGTAGTGGTAATCCTTAACTTGTGGTATTTCACCGGGAATGGAAAATTGAATCGTTCAGGGACAAGAGAGATAAGTTCGTTTTTGTTCACCATGAAATGTACCCTACTTTTTGTTAAGTGCTTAGTAGCCGAAAAATGCCATTGATTCTAACCAGCTAAGAATTTAATCTCCTTTTACAGAAGTCCCTGGATAGTAAGTGTGAATACAATTAGGAGGGGCACAGTTTGATGAATTGGATTGAAGAGTTTGTGGTCTTTGCTTTCTGGTCAAGAAAGGGAATGAAAAATGGGAATGAAATTAAAAAAATTATCATTGCTATCTTCTTCATTGTGGAAATGAGGGTGTCATGGCCTTTCATGCAGGGTGGCAAAGATGAGCTTATCTTTTAACGGTGTTGTTTGAAAAAAATCATGTGATTTTGGTACATAATTACAAATAAACTGATTCTGCCAGGCACTTCAAAATTTTGAAACTGTTTCTTTACAAGCTGTACTACATACTGCAATAAATGATCAATCTGTATCAGTTTCAAAGCTTTTAGAAAAAAATTCTTAAAAATCGGAAATTTTTGCAAAGCGTGCCACTCTTCGAAAAATCTTGCAGCTCAGATCCATGTTTAACAATTTTTTCTGAAAATTTCACAAACGCCACAGCATTTTCGCTTACTGCACTGTGTAAAGCACCTTATGAAGAACCCATCTGGAATTTTTTGGAGACCATGGTGCTATTAGATTATTTCAGATTATGTACCAAGACTAAAAACAGAGTTCTTTTTATCGACATACACCCTTAAGCACTCAGAGTATCACACAAAGACACACTACAAGACTTGGGCTTTTTTGCAAGGGAATTGAAGAGCTAAAGATTAGTATGCATCACTGCAATGGATAAATTCCTGATTTCAACAGCGGTCAAGAGTCTAAGCCCTTTCTATACTCCAGTTCAACTTAAGCTGACAGTGCGTGGAAAGGTACGAGTGCCTTATTGCGCCGTTTGTCAAGTATTCGTGCGCGCTTTCTGGTCTTCCTCCCTTGTACTCTTTGAGTAATTGCCCTATTTGGCGATCTATCGCCCGTCCTTCGTACTAATGCTGCTCTAGTACGTACACGTGTGGGAGTATTTACTCTCTAGGGGTGATAAGAAAGGAACGACATTCCTTCAATCACCCCTTCTTGACCTTCCCCTGAAAGGTACGTGGAGGTCAGAATTGTTCTGAGAAATGTCTCTTTTATTTCTTTTCAAAGCAAAAATGTGACTGGGATGCGTGTGCTTACAGATTAATATACATATTCTTTTTTAAATATAAAATAGTTTAAACAATTGCTATTTTTTTCGGCGTTTTCTATTGCAGTACAAGTCCAGTCAAAAAAGAAAGTGAGAAAGAAAAACAAAGAACGTAAGAAAATCCTCTAATTTAAATGACTGGATTGTGAAACTCGTAATGCTTTTTCCTTTCTTTCCCCCGAATGTGGCAATATTGAAACAGGCATCGATGTGCCAGTAAAATATGCTTCTCGAGACAAATAAGGCGTTCAAAGCACTGTATTGAGCTGAGAAAAGAAAAATTAAAAGGAATTGAGAATGGTCGACCCTACCGCTATCTCACTAAGATGAAAGGCAGTGTTCTGGTAACTAAATTACGTGCATCATAAATTAGACTTTAAAATACATATGGGCTACTTCCGACCCGCGGGCGGAAGGGGCGGGCTTTTGATCTGGCCAACGGAACATATCAGAAACCCAGTCGAACTTGCTCGCCCACGTCGTTATAAAAACACAATGGTTTTTTTTTTTTTTTAAATTCTTTGCCAGTGTTGTTTCTCAAACCAGATCTTCACATACCAACTGACTGCATTCAAAGACAGCAGGATGAGAAATAACGCTGGGCACTGAAGAGAATCTTCATCGTAGTATCTTTGCAAACGATGGGAGTGAACAGGTTAATCCTGATATCCCCTTCTCATCGCTTTACATATACAACGACTGCTTGAACTTTTTTGTTCCTTTCAAAGATGGTCACAGGGATCTTACATTTTTCAACGCCCCGAGTTTAAAGTTACCACCGAAGATAAAATTAACCCCGAGGAGACGTCACTGCTGGCAACGGGGGATGAGAGACAATTTTAAAACAAGAATTATCTTCTGTAAAATGACTACGAAGGATGGGTGGGGAGGGGTAAAGAAAAGGGCCCGATTAACGCACGGGCCAACTGGGTCACAGCCCGTTTTGTTTTTTAGTTTTAATGTTTTAATTAAAAGAATTACAAATATTTCATAAAATATTATTTCATGAAAATTCAGCTTAGTTTTTTGTCTTATGAACATAGTAAAACAAACAATGAATATGTTTTAGTCCTGATTTATATGTTTATTTAATATAATGTAAGGCATCAAAATTTAAAAAAAAAATTGTAATAATTAAAAGAAAGGGATGGGCCCGAATGCAGAGCCTTATTATCGCATTGGCAAATCGGAACTTTGCCCAGGTCCCCCGGTTCGAAAGGGGCCCAAATTTCAAATGTTGTTATGAAAGATTCTTTTTTATGTCAAAATTTTATGAAAAAGAAAACAAATTTCATAGATGGGGGCCCCCAAATTCATCAATGCCCGGGGCTTCTGTTGGTCATAATTGGCCCTTCGGAACTTCTAAGTGGTTTTCCAGCCTTATGCGGTTGGAACGTAATATAATCATCCGATACAGGAGCAGTAGCCATTATTACCGACGTGCGAAAGCGGAGATAAGGAAGAAAAGAAGTAAAGAATGGAGAATGTAATGGATTTTCCCGTTTTGGCGTGGGGGAGGGTTGCTACGATCTTCGCTCTTAAAAATTCCGCCAAAACTTGCTTTGACGCGATTGGATAGCAAAGCGTTGACACAATAAACACATTTTCATTTATATAAAGGCGAAATATTAAATTATTGAGCACGCTTTCATTATATAAACATGTTTTTTCCCCTTTATCGACTAATGTAACATAAAAAGTAATACATATACGGACGAACTATATTGTAAGGTCGGAAGAACACACGGCATAGCCTTCCACGTACTTCAGGTTAAGCTGAACTGGAGTATAGTGCGCTATTGTTCCCCTCTCCCCCTCATCCCCCCCCCATTCCCCTTGCCATGTAAGACAATTCCCCTGTATTGAGGAACAGATGTTTGATAATCTCTTTGTGTATTTGTCGAACGCAATAGACAACTTTTGAAAATGTAGACATCAAAAAACTTTCTTGATGTCTCCGCCATTCCCAGAATTTTCGAAGTTCCGTTTTTAGGTTCACTATAACCGGAGTCATGTTCACTAAAACCGAAAAATGCTATGCACATTTCTAATGTAAATGAATCGGGTCTAACGATTTGCGTTCACTATAACCGGAGTTGACTGTAGTCTTATTGTTTGTGACCTGCTATCGTCTTGTCAATAAACAGCGAGTCTCTTGAAATTATTATCTTTTTCTTTTTTGTGAAGCTTCTGATTTTCGATGTCGTAACCGAACAACTTGTATGTAATATGTGTGAAAGAAGTTTTAAGAAACAAAACATCAGAACTTTGTACAAAATAAAAAATATTAGACAGTTAATTAATAACTACTCTCAAGAATTCACAGAAAAAAGCGGAATTTTCAGAGAAAAAGTGAATTTCTGCTTAATTCACCAAAAAGCTGAAATCGACTAAAAAACTGAAGAATCTCATCCCTGGTATATACATTATAACATTCAATCATTTAAAAAAAGACAAGTACTCAAAAGAGAGATTTTAAATTAAGACCTGTGCTTTGTACTGATCAATAATTTCACTCATAGTTAGAAATCAATATTAAATAACTCGTTTATATATGATACATTTATGTTTAGAGATGAAAGTTTCAACGTTTCAACAATATTTGTTTGGGTCGTTGTTTACAACATCGTTTATTCCACAACCACACTAGAGGGCGCTTAAAACGTGGAACCATAGAGGTAAAGGAAAGAGAGAAAGTATGTGGTGAAGGCCAATGGACATTTTGCATGGTTTCTGAGTTCGAGGATAAAATTCGGTTGCTGGCGGTATTTACATCCGCCAGATCCTATTGAAATGCACTGAGTATCCATTTTATAATTACTGTTTCTCATTATTAGCAGTTCGGAATGAGTTCTTAGATTTTTAATGTTTAAATAGATGGTTTAGAAGACGATGATATCGCATTTCGCTTCAAAGCTTCGTTAATAAAAAGAATATTAGTATTCTAAAATTATTATGTTATTGCAAACACTGTATAAATAATGCATCATTGAGTTGATTTTGAGTTTTCTGAGTTTAAAATAGTACAAATATTCATTAAAAATCTCCCACACCTTTTTAAAGTACGATCTTTTTAATTATTTTTAATATTTAATTATTATTAGCATTTTAAATGAAATCTCACAATGCATATAAAATTAATTTATAAAAAGCTATTATTTATTAATTATTAATATTCTAGGTTCTTTTGAAACATCTATATTTCTAGAAAAAAGTGTTAAATAATACCTTGGGTCCAACCGGGGCCGTCGTTATTAGCAACGGGCCTGTGTATGAGTTGCCATCGCTAAAAATGAGTTTATCATTGAGGCCTGTTTTCCCCCAGTCACAGTGTTCTATTTTATTATTCTAAGTATTATAAATGTTATATTATTTTATTATTTTAAAACAATTTTTTTATACTTTTTTCGTACTAAAGAACTTTAGATGTAGGTAATCGTTTGGTGAATCTTGAACCATTTTTTTCATGAAAATTTATCCTAAAATTCGAACATTTTGCTCTGAATGTAAAGGTAAGTGAACGCTTATAATGTATTTAGAAATTCTAAATATATGTATGTTAATCATGTTTGGTGAATAATTACTCATGTGTTATTTATAAATAAATTATTTTAATCAGAAATCGTATTACTTGAGTAGTTTTTATTCTTGTAAATAAGCATGACGTTGTGAAACTATTTAGACAATTTAATTTTGCCAGTTGAAAATGTTATTTATCAGTTATATATGCCTTGATTATGTGATTAAGACTTACATCTGATACAGTGCAGAAATACAGTAAATTATAAATTATTGATTTTTGCCCGTTTATACAGAAACTTCAAATGTAGTTAATATTTTGTACAAGCGTTCATTATGCTTGCTCAATTCCTAAGTTCAATTGAGAAAGCGACAAAAGAATAATATATACTACATGAAATATCTTTATTAAAGAATAATTAATTCAGGGATCGCGCTATAGAGCGTATTTTATCAATTTTCTCCAATATACAGGATATCCCGAAAACACTGAAATGCGCTTTAATACATCATTTGTTAAAGATTAATGTTGAATTGTTTAAAATAACGTAGGAAATACGACTACGTTCATGAAATATTCATTATAAAAATGTCTTGTGTATTTAGTTTGAAGTTTGAAGTTTGAAGACCCCCTCAAGAGGGGGGCGAGTTTTGGAGATTTATGGCTAGGGAGCCGTTATCTCACTTGTTCTGTAGTGTTAGACCCACTATTTTCTTTGGTTACGAAGCTCCTCGTACTTCTGACTTCTGCCTTTGCTTCTGATGTGCACAAAGACCAAGAGACTCAGCGAGGGCCAGGCCGGGGGGCCGTCCGAAGGAACCTGGTGGGGGGTAACCCCGTGAATACGATGGAGAGAAGCGAGCACAACAACCCAAAGGGCCAAAAGAGAGACCTTAGGCAGAGTAGAGAGAAAGCTGACGCAGGAAGAGCATTACAGCTCGGCGCGTAGATAAGGAGGCAATAGCATGTCTAATGAAGACGGGGAAAGGGCCGGAGAAAGAAGGTGGCAGCTCCAAAGTGCGGAGAAGGGGGCACCGGGAGATGCTATATTTCTTGCAGGAAAAGAGGATGTGTTCGATGGTTTCGGGAGTGCAGCACGTGTCACAGAGGCAGTTTGGGGAGATGTTGAACCGGTGATATAGGACTTTGTTGGGTAGCATGCGGCAGACCAGCCGCGTGAAGAGCACGTCTTCGTGCCTGTTATGGAACCATGAGAACGTGTTGTGGGCACTCGGGATTTCTCCATGTGTTGCTAGGTATTTGCTGGTGCTGAAGTGTGTCATGGTTTTTTGGTGGAAAGTCCTTGTTATGGCTGCGGTGACGTCTTCGGGAGCCACCCACTCTAAATGTATGTCAGAGGGCTGGGTGTCTCTAGCGGCTGCATCCGCCCGTTCATTTAAGAGAATGCCCCGGTGACCCGGGGTCCAGTAGATTTGTAGGCTGGGAACCATCTGAGCAGCCACTGTCAGCTTTTTGTAGAGACGCTGGATCACGTGAGGGGATTTGTGATTGCACGAGGACAACGCTGTAAGAACCGACAAGCTGTCGGTAAGGATGATCGTTGGGGTGTTGCTGCATAGAAGTTCATCCAGTGCTGAGCAGAGCGCTAGGGCTTCTGCCGTGAAGATGGAGTTAACGTTATTGAGGGTGTAATGGAATTTCCTGTGTAGGGTGCAACCACCAATGGCGGTGCTGTCGTGTATTTTACTTGCATCGGTCGCTATGAAATTATGGGTCGCCCTGAGCGGATCGAAAAAGGTGTTAAAAAGGTTTGAAACTGCAGGGACACAGAGCTGTTTATTTTGGAAGGACAGGCCTTCAGTGACCACGGACCAAGGGGCCGGAGAGAAGAAAGGGGAGGGGGCAGCTAGAATGAGGTGATCGACTTTGCATTCGTAGTCTGCCAGGAGACTAGTGAGATCGGGGAGGAGGGGGAAGCGAGACGTCGGAGCATGGTAATCATTCCCATAAAGGAAAGACCACAGGGGCGACAATGGTCCTAAGGAGATGTGCTTGATCCAAAATTTGGTTGTGAGAACCTTGATTCTGTCGTTGACACTGAGGGAGTTGGCATGTTTAGTCAGGACGAGGTTGGGGACCCACCTAGGGAGGCCAAGCGCGATACGTAGGGAAGTATTTTGAATGACTTCCAGACTTTTAATCAGAGAGGGACACTGGGAGAATAGAGCCGGGGCACCGTAGTCCAAAAGGCTGCGAATGGTGCCGTTGGCTAGTTTCACTAGGTGCGCCGAGCGGGCCCCGTAGTGGCGAGACGAGAGCACTTTTAGGATGTTAATCCGTTGGAACGCTTTTTTCTTAATATAGTTGATGTGAGTACGGAGACCCCCATGTCTCGAGAAATGAAAGCCGAGATATTTTATAGAGTTCGACCATTCTATGAGACCCCCCTGTATAGAAAAATTCACGTGGCTTTCCCCACACCTTCGAGATAGGTTAACAGCCCGACATTTTCCCGGGCTTACGGAAAGTTTCCAATATCGGCACCACTGGCCGATCCGCAACAGGGTCTGTTGTAGTTTTCGCTCGCAGGTACCGAGGTTGTGGTCGGCACAGTATAGGAAGATGTCGTCGGCATACACTATACTGTCAACACCCTGTTCCAGGACTTCAAAAAAGTCGTGCATATATACTGTGAACAAGAGGGGGGAGATTACGCTGCCCTGTGGGAGACCTTTGGATAGGGGGTGCAGGCTGGAGACCGTGCCCCTCCAAGCCACCTGAATGTGCCGCTCCAGAAGGAAGTTGTGTATCCAGCGAAGGATCCGGCCCTTGATTTGTAGTTGGGCGCATTTGGAGATCAGGCCGTCGATGTAGACTGAGTCGTAGGCCGCATGTATGTCCAAAGAGACCCCAAGGAAGTACTTCTTGTTGTTACGTGCCATGTGGAGATCAAGGTTCAGTTTGGTCACCGCCGTCTGGCTGTCCCTGAACTGCAAGAAACCGAAGTGGCGAGGATCCACGGAGGGATGCGCGAGTAAGAAGTGGTGTAGTCGCTGGCAGATCATGCGTTCTTGAATTTTGCACATTACTGCCGTCAGGGCGATGGGACGGTAAGACGTAGCAGCGTCGGCTGGCCTCTCAGGTTTAAGGATCGGTAGTATCCGAGAAGTTCGCCAGGCGGAGGGGATTTCGCCCGTGTCCCAGATTAGATTGTATAGCTCGAGTACGAGTTTTAGGGAATGCGGATTTAAGCCCTTGAAAAGGCGAGCGGATATTTTGTCAGCGCCCGGCGTGGTGACTTTGGTGGAGTGAATCGCTTGTTGTAATTCCTTGATAGAGAAGGGCAGGTTTAGGGGGTCTGTTTCCTGGCCGCCATAGTCAATGGGAAGAGGTTCATGTTGGTCCGAGTAGCTGAAGGATTTCGCCAATATTTCTGCCTGGGCCTGGGCAGAGGCTATAAGGTTAATGCCATCTTTAATCAGAAGGCGGGAGGAAGGGGGCGAAATAGGGCGAGAACGGAACTTGCGGAAAATCGTAAAGAGGAGGTGTCCATCACGCGACGCACGGCACGAGCGGTCCCAGAAGGCACGCTTGGCCTCTCGAATGACCTTTTTGAGTTTTGCAGACAGCCGTTTGTACTTGCGCCAGTATTCCATGGAGACCAGAGTGCGAGATTTTCGGAGGAGGAATTTCTTTTGACGTCGGAGGTTCTCGCAGCGAGCCGTCCACCAGGGGGGAAACCGGTTCGGGCTGTTCGACGGATGATAGGTATGCGCCCGAATGCTGGAGGAGACGATGTCCAGGAAATCTGGAAGAGCAAGGGCAGAGAGATTTTGTAAGGCGTCGTTGACCTGACCGCAGATCTGATTCCAGCGGTACAAAGGCCGCGGGGGGGGGAGACGTTGGGAGGCTAGAAATCCAGAGTTGGATGGGGAAATGGTCGCTGTCAAACAGGTCGTCGCAAACCTGAAGGGAGAGAAGGTCATAGATGTCCAGAGAGCAGAGGGACAGGTCGATAAGCGAGGAGGAGCCGTTTGGAGAAACATGGGTTGGGGAGGAGGAGTTCAGCAATACAAAGGGGCTGCCAGAGAGCCACTGGCAGAATTCCTCACTCACTGGGGTGGAGGTAGGAGAGCCCCACCACGGGTGATGTAGATTGAAATCACCGAGTAACAGGCTTGGACCTTCGAGGGAGGAGCAGATGTTGCGTAGGTCCCGTACCACATGGCCATGACTCGAGTACAAGTTAATGATATTTAGCTTAATATTGGGGAAGTGGACTGAGACCGCTAGGATTTCGTTGGCCCCCGAGGGGGAGGAGCACGGAAGGCGGAAGGACGGGAGATGCGACGAAACCGCAATGGCAAGGCCGCCACCCGGGCGGGACGACCTGTCTTGGCGATAAACAACCTTTCCGCTGGGGTGAAACCTAGTATTGTCTTTCAAAAAGGTTTCCTGCAGGAGCAGGACGTCCGCATCAGAAAAGGGGGGGAGCTTCAGCCAAACCTCTTTATTTTTGATGCTTCGGCAATTCCACTGAACAATAGAGAAAGGAGATGAGCTAAAGGCCATAGCTGTAGGGGAGAGACAACGAACGAAAACAAGGCCAAAGTCCAGCCCGAAACAAGGGGAACCAAGCACGAGCAGGAAAAAAAAACGAGCAAAACGGGCAGAAAAAGAATTTTTTTTTTTTTTTTTTTTTTTTTTTTAAGTTCCATTGGCTCCCAGAGCGCCGAGACCGGGGCCACCTGGGGGGCCAGTGTTGGAGCCATCTCTCAGTGACGTGCGTGCTTTTTTATCTTTCGGTCCGCGAGCCAACCCCGGCGGGGGGAGGCTGCCCGAGGGGGGGGACAAGTCACCCTGGCTTTTGTATGTTTGGTGCATTTGGATGGTGATCGTGTTTAGAGCTAGCATTATCCGGTCCGTATGTTTTTGTAGTATGTCGTTCATACACTTAATTACATTGTTGGTTCGCTGTTCAAAGTCTTTGGTAATGCGGTCGATTTCCGGTTGGGGAGTGCTGGTGATTTTTGCGTAGGACTTCGGTATCGTATGTTGTCGATACTGTCGCCTGGCTTCGGAAAAGGTTAGGAAATTGGTACATTTGAACTGCAGGAACTCTGCTTCTTTGAGTCTGCTTGGGCACTGGCTATAGTCCGCCCGGTGGGCTTGCTGGCAGTTGACACAGTGGGGTTCCTCGAGGCACGCGTCGGAGTGGCTTTTGCCGCAGTTGACGCAGATGTGCTCGTTTTTGCATTTTAATTCGGTGTGGTCGTATTTTTGACATTGGCGACATTGTCGGGGACGGTCTATAAACATAGTTATTTTTTGTATGGTGAGCCAGAGTTTAATTTCAGGTGGTAATACAGTTCCTAATATGGTGATGAGGACCGGGGCATATTCGCTGCGGCTGCCTCTTTTCAGAAACCGGCGCGCTTCTAGGATGGAGATTTTATTGGAGAGTTCGAGATCATTTATTAGTTCACTTAATTTAACGTCGGTGGGAATGTGAAATAAAAGGAATCGGGTGGTGATGTTTGTCCACGATATCCTACTGGTGACTGGTACGTTTAAGAAAGATTGTATATTCGCCACGTTTTCGGCACAGTCCACGTCAGTTGTTTGTATTAGTATGGCTCCGTTTCGAGTATATCGTACATTTTTAATTTTGTCGAGATTCGGTACTAGTTTTTTTACTTCCGTATAAACCGTTCTGGGGTCCTTTTTTGGTACCCCTAGGGTGTTAGTGCTTGTCAAAAAGATGTTAAAGTCACTTCCGGCGTTCTCAGCTGCTTTTCTTAAAGCAGAGGCTACATCAACCGTTCCGCGAAAAAAGTTTGGGTTTTCATAATTGTCCACTTCCATACCAGCCATGTTAGCCAAAGGCGGGTTGTCTATGGTAAACTGTGAGTGTGCCATGACACACCTCCCCACTTAGGGGGAACTCCGGTGGAGAAAAACCAAGATAAATGGAAACTCCGGTCAGCCCAGCAAAAGAAGTAATAAAACAATAAATACCTGGACCAGACGTCTAAAAGACGGCCCCCCGACACACAGCGACGCTAAATTAGCTCCAGAGAAGCGGTGACACAAGCCCTGTACCACCGATAAGCTTTAACAGCCGCTTGAAAACAGCAACGCCCCGTTGCTGGTCGAAACAGAAAAGAAAACAATAAGTGGAAGTAGTAGTTGGGAAGTTTGCTAGCGCAGCAGCCACGCAAGCCTACCGCCAAAAAACGTGAAGTCCCATAAAAGCAAAATATAAATCCTGTGGGAAATCCAAACATAAACACACCTTGTGTATTTAGTTATTTTAAAGTATATTAAATATCCACTTGTGAAACTAAAATAAGCAATCGTGAATAATGAGAGTAAGCGCTACTTTGTTTTTCCTTCAAATTATATGCATCTATTTTCTTTATGTCAATATATATCATAGCAAACAATTTAATCATGAGTTCGTACTTGAATTAGTAACACAATTACTACTTAAAACTATATTAAATAACGTTTGAAAGCACTGGGAAGGTTAAGAAATGCCTGATGTATACGTGAAGACTCGAGCATCCGCAGGCCTCTTTGGATGGCTCATCAAAATACACGCGCAGGCCCGTTACTAATTGCGAAGGCCCCGGTCCAACCAAGTTGAAACTGAAACTATTCATCACTAGAGCCCCTTATTCATCACCATAAGATAGCACACGTGGCGTATCAAATACCGCCAGGTGACGTCACGTGCAAAATGTCCATTAATTTTTTCTTTCTGCGTTTGAAAAAGAAAAGAAAAATAATGTTTCTTTTACAAGCATATAAATATACAGCGATCGGAAAAATCATAGCTAAGTTATATCAGAGCATTACACAAATGTGTTTGTTCCTATCTCCCTCCGATCTTACGGCTATCCTAAGGTGACCATACGTCCTCGAAATTCGAGGACTGTCCCCAAATATAGATCTTTTTTACATTTTGTTCTCGAAAATACTTTGTCCCCAAATTTAAAGATTTGTACTTTTTTTCCCTGAAAGTTTCCGTTTAGTTTATTTCTTTCAGAAAAAACTGAAGAAATAAGAAAAATAAACCAACTAAAAGCGCCATCTGCTCAGAGAAACAATGAAATTCGATCTCTGAAAACGTTTGTTGTCATTGTGTGTGTAGCGTGTACAGACATTCAATAAAATATCCGACTATGAGCCAAATTTCCCATTTCAGTTTTGTTAATGAGTAATCACCTTTCATGAAGAACCATGCTTTAAATATGAAATTGACGTACGGAAATTTTCTTGCACTCGGATACTTTTTTTAGATTGTGTACAAAATTTCATGAAAAATTATCACAAAATGATCCAATGTAAAAAGCAATGTCTTCTGAAAAATACAAATACTATTCCAAGAGTTAAATTTTGAATAAATTGCAATATTTCAACATGATGTTCCTTTCATATTTCTGGTATAAATAAATATTTATAAATGAATGAAATACTTCCATTAATTTATTATAAATAAGAATATATGATCGATATAAAGAGCTATTAGAGTTCATTTTTAAGTATCAAAGTCAGTCAAGATTTAAAGTATGAGTATACATGGTTATATGTTGTGTCCTCGAATAAGTCCCCAAAAATATTTTCTAGTGTCCTCAAGTTTTCCTTGGATTCGAGGACAATGCTTGATTTGTCCCCAAAGTACTGTTTAGAGATATGGTCGCCTTGGCTATCCGAACAGGCGAAAAACGCGAAATGACGGTAGTTGGCATTTTGTGGCGCTAGTCCGCTAGTATCATGCACGTCTCAGAACGATTTAAAAGGCCAGTCAAGGGCTGCATTCGTAAACGACAAACTCGTTGCACGAGTTTTCGTAAGAAAACTGGAATGCCTGTGTTTAGTGCTGTCAGTTGTTAACAGTTTCCTTTGACTTTACGAACAACTTCAGTTTATTTAGTTTCGTTACCTGGGAGACGTGTTTGTTTACAATTCCCGAATGCGTTAATTTTTCTGGGGAGAGTTTTTAGTACATACTCTATATAAAATCAACAGGATTTTTAAAAGAAAGAGTGACCATAATTGAAATGCACAAATCGAAATTTCAACTTAAACTTCAATTTTTCAAAAGTATTTAGCAAGAGAAGTTCAAATTTCGCTAATAACGGATTAAATCAATTTCAATCTCAACACTAAAACATGCATTTTTGAATTTACTAAAATGAAAAATACAAGAAAATGATCAGAGTGGCTATTCGGACCGGCCGGTGCGGATAACTTACAGGCTTTTCGGCCCGTTCTGTAGTGCTGCCATCTATATTTAAATGTTCGTACTAATAATTCACCAATAATTTATTTAAAATTGTATGTTTACTTAGACCAAAGAAAACGAATTTCGTTCGCAATTTCTATTTTTAAAATTTATATTTAAGCTTTGGTCTGAAATGAGTAAGCTTTTAATATGAGGTATAAAACTACAAAAATTTAAATTCCCGTTAATGAAATTCAGTGTAAGCTTTACAATAAAGGCAATCGTAAGTTTCCGAAAGGTTTGACGACTGGAAATAGAATTGCATGAAAATTCTTTTATACATATTTAATGTATTCATGAAGTTATTTTATACGTATGTAAAATTATCAAATGAAACAAACAATTTTGCAAATTTTTATACAATTCCAATTTTAACGATCATTAAATTCATCGGAAATAATCCTCGCTTGTTAACTTTGCTTATTATTTTTTTAATGAATTTTACATATATTTTTATGTAAACTATTATTTTTTTAAACATACTTCAAGTTTGCAATATATATAAAGCTTTGGTTTAATAAAATTTAATTAACTTTTACATAAGGGATGAGGGCTCCTCACGTCGTGTTCGTTTTCTTAAAATAAATTTAATGAGGCAAACAAATACAATTCTAAAGATGTAGTATCTCACGAAAGCAGGGCCCGATTATGAGCATCAGGGGCCTGGGGCATTGATGGATTTGGGAGTCCCATCTATGAAATTTGTTTTACTTTACATAAAATTTTGATATAAAAAAGAATATTTCAGAACAACATTTGAAATTGGGGCCCTGGGCAAAGTCCCAATTTGCCCATTCGATAATAAAGCCCTGCACGAAAGTAACATAAATATAATAAAGTCAATAAAAAACACAGAAATATTATATTCTGCTCCATATATTCAACTTTTTAAACCAATCATGCAATTAAACAGGTTTAGCTTTTCGAAGAATAATTCTTTTATTTTATTTATTATTCCCTCCCCCCTTCTTTACGCGAAACATTGGAAAGAGAAATTCTAAAATGAAGGCAATATAAATTAGTTTATTTATTAATAGGTATTTCATTTAATTTTTTGTAACCATGTCCATGTATAAATGTTTTTGGAGTGCTGTAACATAGCTCAAATATAATTTTCACAGTGACCTTTTGTGTGCTAAGCAGATAATATTTTTGCACTTATTTAATTGAACAAACTAGTGTCAGGTTTAACAATATAAAAAAATCTGGAGTGATTCCACTCGACTTTCCAAACACTTACGATTAAGATCATTACCAAGCATTTTTATAAATTTTAATCGATGAATAATTCAAACATATATACCAAATTGAAGCTCAATGGAATGCGCCGTTTAAACGCTAGCGCACTTTCAAGAATTTCCCTCCATAGGCCATAATGTAAAAGAAATCTTCGTCGTAGCCCTGTAGAAAAACTGTAAGTCCTATGCGTACCAAACTCAATACCGGTCTTGCGACGGTGGTTTGCAACATATATACCCAATTAGAGCTCAATCCAATGCCCCGTTTAGGAGCTATCGTGTTCACTCACATACACACACACATACATACATACATACACCTCGTAAAAATAGCATAAATGAATTCAGAAGACCTCAAAACGTGTCACCAAAATCTCGAAGTCGAATTTTTACTTTCCGAACATGTACCCCTCCAAAAAAAGTATTCGAGCAAGAGAGAAATTTCCTACGTTGGTTTCGTATATTAAAAATTATTTATCATAGAATATGAATTAGGCTATGTATAAATGCGACATTTCGTATTTCCGTAAAGTTGTGCATTTTTCAAAAACTCAATTATTATTCGTAAATCTAATATAGGAAATTTCTCTCTTGCTCGAATACCTTTTTTGGAGGGTGTACCATGTAAGGAAAGTATTGTAATCATGAAAAAAATCGAATTCGAGATTTTGGTGTATTTACACGTTTTGAGGTCTTCTGAATTCATTTATGCTATTTTTACGAGATGTGTGTGTGTGTGTGTGTGGGCGCCGGCAGAATATTTCCCAGGGGGGGCAAAGACTACTCCAGGGGGAAGCAAAGACTACTCAAGGGGGGGGGGTAAAGACTACTTCAACGTATGGTTACCATGTTGGAAAGAGCAAAAAGCAGGGGAAAACACTGCATACAAAAATCCAGGGGGGGGCATTTACCCCCCTTGCCCTATGCTGCCGGCGCCCTGTTTGTGTGTATGTGAGTGAACACGATAGCTCCTGAACGGGGCATTCGATTGAGCTCAAATTCGGTGTATATGTTATAAACCACCGTCGCAAGACCGGTATTGATTTTGGCGTGTATAGGACTTTTAGTTTTTCTACAGGACTACGACAAAGATTTCTTTTACATTATGGGAGGAAATTCTTGAAAGTGCGCTAGCGTTTAAACGGTACATTCGATTGAGCTCAAATTGGGATACATGTTATAAACCACTATCGTAAGACCGGTATTGATTTTGGTGTGTATAGGACTTAGTTTTTCTACAGGGCTACGACAAAGATTTCTTTTACATTATGGCCTATGGGGAGAAATTCTTGAAAGCGCGCTTAGCGTTTAAACGGTGCATTCGATTGAGCTTCCATTTGGTATGTATGTTTGAATTATTCATCAATTAAAATTTATTTAAATGCTTGGTAATGATCTTAATCATAAGTGTTCGGAAAATTGAGTGGAGTCACTCCAGATTTTTTCATGATTACAATACTTTCCTTATATGGTACATGTTCGGAAAGTAAAAACTCTCAGGTCATAAAATGAATGATTTTTAATTTTAAATAGTTATAAGCATAGTACATTTAAGATTTTAAATTTTCACTTTGCATTGCGCTAGTTACAAGTACAGTTGCACACATTTAAGTAAATTTTAAAAATGTTTCCCCTAATACAACACATTCTCATAACATTTTTCTTTTTTAAGTTTTATGAGCACTTTGTCCTATGGCGTGAAATGGTAAAATGAGTAAGTATTCTTATAGATAAATTGTCATATTTAAAGAATATTAAGCAAAATACTAAATAAACAATGACGTTATTTTATATATTTTGCAGCACTTATATTTAAGTAATTAGCATTTCATTTGTTCTATTCATACATTTAAAACATCGAAAATTGGTTCTCAGAATTCAGTATCATCAGTATTGTCACCAGTCATTCAAGGATTCTGACCTACCGTGCGGCTGTCGATCTGGAGCTTTGGTCGGTTTTCTCTAGATGTCACGTGAATAAGCGTTTGAACCCCTTAGAAAGTTTGCCGCCTGAGACATCCCTTAGACAGATTATCCCAAGTGTAGTGTTTGCCTTAAATACACAATGCAATACAATGTATCCATTCATTTTACTATCAAATGACCAAAGAGAATATGGCACTGCGAAATATTCATAAAAGTACTGTATGATCTGTTTTGCATAAATGTTATCGGTTATGTACTAGTAGAGTTCAGCCATTATAAGAACGGACTAAGGTATCCTCCTCCATTTTTCCAAGCACATATACTTCTTCAGAAAAAAAAGGTACTATACAATTACCAATATATCAAATTAACTATATTGTTTTACTAAACAAGAACAAGGGTCGCTGATCATACTGCAATACAATAAAATAAAAGGCAAGTCGTTTCGAAATAGTACCCTACACTTTTGAGTACCATCTCTTATCTTCCATATGACAGTAAATCAACATTAAATGAGTACTAATGAATTGAAAGTTTAAATTTTATTAAAATGTAAATATGTAACCATAGGAAGTCGGGAAAAAACGCACAATATTGAAGGGGTTATTTTTTTAGATGAGCAGGGGGGGGGGGGTGAAATAAAAAAATGTAAGGCAGGAGTGGGCACACGAAAGGGCGCAAACAGAAGTACTTTCATGTATTTTGTATTTATCTCCATTGAAAATTGACATTCAGGTAATTTTCCAAGGACAGTTGTCTGATTTATAAGTGCACAGTATGCACAGTAGCCCCATTGCCCCCTAGGTTTTGGTGAAGTGAAATTTTTTTAAGCATTTGAATTTTTTTGTATCCGTTTTGCAGTAAAATGTTTCATACTCTGAAAGCCCCCCCCCCAGTAGAAACATTAGTATTTTCACTTAAATCCTGGTTTCAAATCAAATTTGTAGAAGAGTGGGGTGAAGGCGCTTTTTCCAGCTTCACATTAAAAACATAAAGAATGTAGGAAAAAATCTAACGGAAAAAACGCCAACCAGAAAAAAAAAAACTAATCCTCCCTTCACCCCCCCCCCTTTAAACCAATAATTTTCACTTAAATATTGTACATGAACTTATTTCTTTGTTCAGTAAATATGATAATATATTTAATCAAATATTGGCTTGCCCCCAAATTCTTTTGTTTTTGAGTAAAGGAGGTGCTTTTGTAATTTCAGAGCATTCAATTTTAATCTATTATCATATTAATCACAAAAATTTAAAACCAAGCCACATCTCAAGATCATGAAGGTCATAAAAGGGAGGAAAGGAGGGGAGGGAAATCTTCCCTTCTTTTTCCTGGAAAAAAGGAAAGATTCCTCCAACAAAAGATACTATGACCGTCGGAAATAGTGTACGGTCAAGCAATTTCTTTGAGGTTGATTCCTGTTCAACTCACAAAATACATGTACTGTACAAACATTTTACATTTAAGAATATTATACCCAGTAAAAACATTTAAAAGCTATGTGATAATAAATATTTTATCACATTTTTTATATCAGCTATTCTATCTAGAAAGATACATCCTTTTATTGAGATTTTTTTAAACAAAATATTCAAAATTATATAAATGAAAAATTTTAAAAGCTGAATAGAAACT
The DNA here is from genome assembly GCA_038373885.1 of Cheiracanthium punctorium. Classification (NCBI taxonomy): domain Eukaryota; kingdom Metazoa; phylum Arthropoda; class Arachnida; order Araneae; family Cheiracanthiidae; genus Cheiracanthium; species Cheiracanthium punctorium. Next base: position 675,570 of record JAWZYV010014240.1, read on the forward strand.
GAATTGACTTCAAACGATTTATTTAAATTTTAATGAAACTTAAAATCATAATAATTTCATTTTTTTTCTCTAAAATATTTAAATCATTTTTATTTCCTAGTTTTGTGGAACTTCTAAATAGTGATGAATTATATATAAATGACAATAAAACATTCAAACTAATATCAAAATATTCAGAAGCCATGTGCCTCAGATTAACTAAAATCTTAAAGGTAATATGATATATTCTCTTGAAAATAATAAAATAAAGAAATAATTTAATTACTGAATTATTAATTTAATTAACTGATTGTTCAATTTGTGTGTATTCTTAGGACAAAGTCCTAGTCATTCGGTAACAAATTATAACATTTTCGAAAATTTTAAAAACCATCTCTCACCTAACAGGCAATCCTAAAAAAAGAATATAAGACTCTACAGATTTAACATGCACGTTCTCTGTAATATATTACCACCTTTAGTCTGAGTCGTAATCAGTTATGGATTATTATTACTGGTTTTCTTTTTATAAGTGCAAGAGTTTACTCTGATTCATGGTAATTTATCATTTAACTCTTTGGTTTTAAATAATAATTCTTAAAAATAAAGGATTTATAAGTATTACCGTTACCGGGTGATTCAAAATAGATGTTAAGGCAATTATTTTTTAAACCTTAAGTGATCGAAACATACTTCCAATTAGAAAAGTTCGTCAAATTAAGACTAGCTTTCAGATATGGCATTTTTTTTACTAGGGGTGGTGTACATTTAAAATACGAAATTTAGTTTTTATACGGTCCCTCTTTCTTACCCTTTATATTTAGAAGAATGTTGCTCTTTGTCTAAGAAAATTAATGAAACAAATCCCGTGTCTCTAAGTGAAATAGTTAGCGAGAAAATTAATTTTGAAAATGTTGACTTATACCACTTTACCTACGGTGTTGGCGTCAGTTTTCAGTCAGTTTTAATATAAATTTTAAAAATAGAAATTGCGGACGAAATTCGTTTTCTTTGGTCTAAATAAACATACAAATTTAAATAAATTATTGGTGAATTATTAGTACGGACATTTAAATATATATGGCAGCACTACAGAACGGGCCGAATAGCCTGTAAGCTATCCGCACCGGTCGGTCCGGATAGCAACGGCCGAAAATGATTACCTTTGAAAATTTATGTACCTTCGTAGATTTTCTAACGTACGCATGAATTTCCTCCTCGAAAAAATAATATTTGCAGCTTTAGAAAACGTAAAATACTTTTCACAAGAACATACTTTTCCATAACAACGGACGCCATTTGAAAACAACAACAACGTGCAGCAAGTGTATCTTCTAAACAACTGACGAAACCTTAGCAAAAATCGGTTTATTTCGTTTGAAACTAATCGCACTCAGTTTTGTATACGAACGCCTTAGATGGAAACTCATTGCACGAGTGTAACTCGTTCGGCGTTTACGAATGCAGCCCATACAATTAAATAGGCATTAACCCTTTAAGCGGTCAAATTTTTTTACCGAAATGCTTCCAAAAAAGGCATATTATTTGCAGTAGAACAAAATTTCATAATGAAATATTCCCGCTCTCTCGCTAGGAAGAAAAACCCGGATGAAAAGCATTTCAGTTACATGGACAAGCCACGCGATCTATTGAAAAATATTAATGCTAAATAGTCTCTTCACAATAATGAAATATTCGGGCAAATCAAAAAAGGAAAGGAGAAAATATCGATGCCCGTACGCTATACGGGCAAACCAGTTAAGGCCAATTTTGGGTAGCACGTACACTGTACGGGCAAACCGCTTAAGGGGTTAAAACTGTCAAAAATGCTTGATTATTTTATTTTTTTAAACAGAATTTATCTTTATCTATAAATATTTTGAAACGTTTTTCCATACATGCACACATTCAAAAAAAAAAAAAAAAAAAAAAAAAAAAAAAAAAAAAAACAATTAAGAAATCGTTAGTTAATGTTTTTTAGGCGTTTCTTCTACATGAAATAAATTAATAATAAATATATATCTTAATTTTTTATTTGAATCTTCAGGAGAGTGTAATATTTTTAAAGACTTGTCTTGCGTAACTAGTGCATATTTTAATATATTAATACATCATTCACCCTATACTTCCCTACCTGTATACGTATGTTCTTATTAATAGGTTTTGGTTACGTATAACCATGGCAATTGTAATTTTAATCATTTTGTGTTTTCACGGATAATTCTAATAATCAAAATAGGCGCCAGCAGGGGGTCCTATTGGGGCAGAGTGCGAGTGGTAGAGGAATTAATTATATGGCATTCAAACATTTTGAACATTTATTAACGAAACGTAACATAGCACAACATATAACATCGACGAAAAACATTGGAATAAGTAAAACACAATAAGGGGTAACTAGGGGCAACGGGACAGCATGTTGCCATACTATAAAAAGGTTAACAATGGGAAAGATTATTATTTGTGACATCACAGTCACTATTTGACTTTAATAATTATCCCCAATACCCGCACTTTATAAAAGTCCAAATAGTTTAGAAATGCCAGACAAACGTTCGGCTGACGTGGCTTTGGTTAAACAATCAGCTAAATTATTTTCTGACTCTACATAGTTGACTGTCATCAAGCCTTCTTCAATTTTCTCTCTCACAAAATGATGCCTGATGTCAACATGTTTAACACGTCGAAAGTTGATTGGATTCTTGCTAATGCATATGGCACCTCTGTTATCACAGTATAATTTGACTGTTTCATTTTGCAGATTTTCCAGTTCTTCTTGTAACTGCTTAAGCCATAACAGCTCTTGTGTGGCTGAACTTATAGCCATATACTCAGCTTCTGTTGTGGACAATGCGACTGTTGTTTGTCGCTTTGAGTTCCAGCTGATGGCTCCGCCTGCATTTATAAAAATATATCCAGTTGTTGAACGACGGTCATCTTTGTTGTTAGCCCAATCGGAATCACAGTAACCACATAAACTATCTCCATTTTTGTAAAAATGCAACTTTTTTGTTAATGTGCCTTTTAAATATCTAAATATTCTTTTAACTGCAATCCAATGTGCCTTTCCTGGATTGTTACAAAACTTGCTTAACAAACCAACTGCGTGAGCAATATCTGGTCGAGTACCTTGTGCAATATAAAGTAAAGAACCAATTGCCTCACGATATGGGACGTTTTCCATTAATTTTCTTTCTTCTTCTGGTGTTGGACACATATCTTTAGATAAATTATTTTGAAGAGTTAAAGGAGTTAATGTACCTTTACAATCTAAGCCAAAACGTTTCAATATGTCTTTAATAAATTTAATTTGATCAATAGCTATAGAATCTTTTTGCTGAACAATATTTAGGCCAAGAATGTAATGAGCTTCACCAAGATCTTTTACGGGAAATTGTTTGTTTAGCTTTTGAAATAGCTTATCTTAACGTTTCTGATCGTTCGTAATAATTAATAAATCATCAACATATACAGCAACTATGAAATATTCCTTACCTTTGATATTGAAGAAGATGCAAGGATCTACTTTAGATCTTTGTAAATCCATTTTGAGTAGGCAATCACTTAACTTTTTATACCAAACTCTGCTGGCTTGCTTCAAACCATAAATTGATTTATTTAAGCGGCAATAACGATTTGGAAAGTGGTCCGTTTCAGGTAGTTCCATATAAATTTCTTCATAAAGCTCAGGATGGAGAAATGCTGTTTCAACATCCATTTGAAATAGCTTCAGATCGTGTTTCACTGCAAGTGATAAAAGGTAACGAATGGAACTTTGTCGAATTGTAGGTGAAAACGTTTCTTCATAATCAATCCCATATTTTTGAGAGCATCCTTTAGCAACTAGGCGAGCTTTATATCTTTCTACTTCTCCATTTGCTTTGTATTTAGTCTTGAAAATCCATCGACTTCTGATCGATTTCTTATCAGATGGTAGGCCACAGTAGGTCCAAGAATTGTTGGCAAGATGAGCGTTTATTTCATCTTCAACAGCTATCGACCATTTATCAGCTTCAGGTCTTTTCATTGCTTCTTCGTACGTTTCTAGATCTTGATCATCAAAAAGGTTCGCTTGATAAACTATGAAATCCTCATTAAAATATTTGCTGTTTGGAGTGATTGTCGCGAATGACAAAACTAGATCTTCGAAGGCATACCCTGCCTCTTAGGTTCTTCAATAAGTCAAAGACGCGAAGAATTACACTATGTACAAATACTTTTATTTACAGAGAGCGGAGTAAAAACGTACATGTCAGCCTCGTGTCTCCGAGCCGTCTGCATTATCTCTTCGTACGAACATCGAAGAACAACAAAAAATAATAAACTCAAGCGACGGACCTACAGGCGCCGCTTAGCAGGGAAGTGCCATATGGGAGAGGCCATTCCCCACATCCTCCCACCTGAATTTAAAAGGTAAATTCACCTCGTTCAAAATTATACATTATACAAAAAATTATAATAATTACCTGATTAGTGGTACATCAAACAAATTCACACTTCTCAAAATCAATATGTACTTACATAATCTAAAACTGATGAGCTCACCTAAAATTAATAAAATCACATAATATAATTTACAATACAATCTCGACTAAATGGAAAAATGAATATAAAACAATAAATGTCATTCATATGCCAGTCTTTTGGGCACAATAATTTGCCTTCCACTTCTCGTGCAAACTGGCCTAGGAAAATTGTCATTTTCTACTTCCAGATTGTAAAGTTTTTGCACAGGTCGCAACAGTTCACAGTTTTCTGTTTTGATTCGTGCAACTCTGGCTTTACCGTCTTTACCTCTAATTAATTGAAGCACTTTAGCAAGTGGCCAAAAAGCGCGCTTCTTATCACATTCTAAAATCACAATTTTAATTTTCGTGGAGTCGGCAGTTTGTTCTCGAAGTTGTCCCAAGTATTCAATACGAAATCTTTTTCGAAGATGATCACGGACTTGTTGGATGTATTTGAGTCGACGGTTTAAACCTCGGCTGTCGATAACATCCAAGTCAGTCACACTAGACGATCCTATTTCTTGTAAAAACAGTGATGGTGTCAACGGTATTAAATCGTCTATGTCCTCTGTTACGTAAGTAAGAGGTCTTGAGTTCACGACTTGTTCGCAGTCGCACAGTACAGTAATTAATTCTTCATAAGATAACACTGCTCTGCCAAGAACTTTTCTCAAAATTCGCTTCACTAATTGAATCATTCGCTCCCACCAACCACCCCACCACGCGGCAGTAGGTGGGTTAAATTTCCAGTGGATTTTCTCAACAGCTGTGGCACATGTGACCTTTTCCCAATCAATATTGGAAAGGGCTTTGTTGGCACCCGCGAAGTTTGTGCCATTGTCACTGTACACAGTTGAAGGTCTGCCTCGTCTCGCTATAAAACCCCGGAGGGATTGAAGGAAAGCTTCTGTGGACAGAGACGTGACAAGCTCTATGTGTATGGCTCTGTATACTGCACAAGTATACAAAACTATCCAAGACTTGCGACCCCCCTTTAGGAACAAGGGTCCGGCCAAGTCGACACCGACCACTTGGAAAACTGCTGAGTCCTCCACTCTATCGGAAGGTAAAGCGATCGGTTCACATTCAGTTTTCTTAGCCTTGTATCTCTTGCATCGGACACAGCGTTGGAGTACTGCTCTAATTGTTTTCCTGGCCTTCAGAATCCAGTATTGTTCTCTCAAATTGGTCATCAAGGTAGAGACTCCAGCGTGTAACAATTCCTGGTGCTTCCAGGAAATCAGCATGTGTACGATTGGGTGTTTAGAAGGCAAGAGAATCGGGTACTTAAAGTTATCAGAGTCCTGTCTAAACATAACTTGTGTTTTTACTCTGATAATGCCGTGGTTGTCTATTACTGGTCTAAGGGCTTTGAAATCATTTTCATTTTGCTTCGAAAACGATTCACTTTGGATCAACCGGAACAAGGTCCGTTCTGCTTCTTCCATTTCGGAAAAGGTAAGTTCATCTGTTTTACGGACTTCTCGCTTTCGCGTGTTATTTATGAATCGCAAAATCCAACCCACAAGACGCACATTCTTCTTGTACGATGAAAAGTATTGGTAATACCAGCCGACAGGTTCCGACAGTCGATTATGGCTCATGAGAACAGTTTTGCGTTTCTCTTCGTCAATTAGAGCTTCATCAGGTGACACTACACTTTGAGGCCATGACTGTTCAGGCTCAATCAGGAATGTGGGACCCTCCCACCATTTGGACTGCAGAAATTGTTTTACGGAGCAACCTCTGGAGGGGAGGTCAGCAGCATTCAGCTCAGACGGAATGTGCCTCCAATTCTCCACCTTCGTCAAGGTTCTGATTTCTTGGACACGATTATAGACAAATGTACCCCATCTGGTAGTTCGCTGTATCCAGCTCAACGCAGTCGTAGAATCGCTCCAGTAAAATGTGTTTAGTGGGATTCTAAGATCAGCAGCGATAGAGCTTCCTAATCTTGCACCTCTGCAGCACGCGAGGAGCTCTAAACGCGGGATAATTATATTCTTGAGCGGGGCTACTCTGGTCCGTGATGCAATAAAGTTTACTGAGACTTGATCACTTGTCTGCACTCTCAAGAAAACGCAAGTAGCGTACGCGTAGGAACTGGAATCGCAAAACACATGAAGGCTCATATCTTCATCTTCAGACCTTTCAATATTAATCCATCTGGGTATTTTGACATTATTTATTTGATTCATTTCTTTTACCCAATTAAGCAATCTTTTTTCTAAATGTTCAGGAAGGTCCTGATCCCAATTTAACTGCAATTTCCAGCATTCTTGGAGCATTAGTTTAGGGAGTAGGGTCACGGGAGAAGTGAATCCTATAGGGTCGAATAATTTGTGGGCGCACGAGAGAAGAGCTCGCTTGCTAGCTACAATTTTCTCTTCCCCCCTAGAATCAATTCTACAAGAAAGAGTGTCATTTTTAAAATCCCAGTTTAAACCCAAATCATAAGTACATTCATCCTCAGACTGGGGTATGACCTCGGTTTCGCAGTTTGATTGCCATCCTCTCAGATTAAATTTCGCTGATGACAATAACATTCTTGATTCCAATACAAATTTATTCACCTCCTCAGAATTCTGAAAACTACTAATGCAGTTATCAACGTAGAAGGATTCCCTTAAAATTTTGGCTGTAGCCAAAAACTGATCTGGAACGTTATCCAAATGAACATTTAGCGTGGCAGCTAACAAAAATGGGCTACAGTTAAGTCCAAAAACGACCCTTGGATGCCTGTAAATTTCAATGTTCTCCCCTGAGATGCCCCTCCACAGAAAACGTAAGTAATCTCGGTCCTTTTCTCTAATGCCTATTTGCAGAAAGGCCTTTTCTATATCGGAAACTACTCCAACACGGTACATTCGAAACCTATTTAATAACGATGGTATTATTTCTATTAAGTTCGGTCCCTTCTCTAAACAGTCATTCAATGAAAGAGATCCTTTAACATGAGCCGACGCATCAAACACCGGTCTGACCTTCGTAGTTTCGCTCGACTCTTTGAACACTGGCCTGTGCGGCAAATAGTGAACGTTAGATTGTTTCACGTTATCAACCTCCTCAATAATTCCTTCCTTCAACCACAAATCAAAAACTTCCTGATAAACTTCAATTTTGTTCGAATCTATTAATTTTTTACGCGTATTTGCTAATCGCTTTTCAGACAATGCTCTATTACTGGGTAAGCGAGAATGCTCCAATACCCAGGGTAAAGCGACTTCATACCTTCCATCCGAGTCAACATTCAGGTTGTTCTTAAAGAATGTCATTGCTTCCTCCTGAATTTCAGCCTCTGTTTTGGTTTCAGCTGGGTCTCGTATACCAATAGCATCTAATTTCCAAAAATTCTCCGCCGATTTTTCGGTCAGAAGCAAAGATATACATGAAGAAGACTCGACACGCTCAGTTTCGTTTCGCGGAATTTTACCCATTAAAACCCATCCCAGACGCGTCTGCATTGCGACTGGGCCGCTTTCTAAACTTTTAATATTTAAAAACAATTTTCCAGCTATGTCACAACCAATCAGCAATTTAATGTCATCTTCCACCCTTAAAGTACTGTTCACAGTATCCGTTAAGCGTATACCGCTTCTATTCAATTCGTCGATCCACGGCCCTTTCGGTATTTTCCTTACATCAGAGCAAATAACTGATTCGCTCAAACAGTAAATATTACAACTGAATTTATTGTCGAGACTACTCAAATGAACTTTACACTTACGGTGTAATTTTTCTTTAGTTTCTAGCCCGCCGAACAATTTATGAGTTAGTTTAACTTCGCCCTCGCTGTCACATCCTAAAAAGTCGATTAAATCATCGGTCAAGTACGTTCTTTCCGAACCTGTATCAAAGATTGCTCTAACTAATTTCTCCCGGCGCCCGTTCGACACTTTCAAAACAAGTGTTTGCAATAAAACATCTGAATTCTGCGCTTGTGAAGTCAAAACTAGGTCATTACTCTTTATCTCTGACTTTGAAATCGCGGTCTCTTCCCCCCCCCCCTTAGAAGGGATGCGTTCACACATCACCGCTAAATGTTTTTTTCCACAAATTAAACACTTGACCCTTGACCTGCAATGGCGAGAAATATGGTTCCTTTTTAAACAGGACAGACAGACTCCTTTTTTCAAAATTATCTTTCTTTTTTCGTCTAAAGAAAGTTCACTAGCCTTAGCACACTGGTCTGACGAATGCGATTTATCAGAACAAAAAATACATAATAAATCTCTATCCTTAAAATTATCACCTACAAATAGATTACTGCTAGTAGCTACAGTAAAGTCAGACTCATTAATTTTAAAGGATTTTCGATATTTATCAACACTAAGACTAGTACGGGCTAGAAGAATTCTTTCTTCAGCAATCACTTCATTTTTTAAAAATTCAAGAATAGAATTTAAATCACTCTTACCTTGCGACTTCTCCCGTTCCCTTTCCCAAATCCTTAATACATCTGGCGGCAGACACGATTCAACTAACGGGAACAAAATATACGCGTATTTATCTTCTGTTACTCCTAGAGATTCTAAGGATCGTAATTTTGTTTCCAAGTTGTCATAGAGCTTCGGAAGGTTGAACTCCCTTTTATTTCCGTTGTTGTTAAGTAAAACTAAATTCAACAGATCTCGGACATAAACTTGTATTAACATATCTTCTCTTCCGAATCTCTTCTTCAAATGCTCTACTACCTTAGAGTAATTTTCAGCTGTAGTAGGGAAACTGTTCACTATTTCGCGTGCTTTTGATTTCGGCGAAGTCGCTTGTATTAAATATACGAACTTTGTATGTTCGTCCAGCACGGAGTCTTCGTGAATCTTTTTAAACGTATTCCAAAAGCTTAGCCAGTTTCTAACATCTCCGTCGAACGGAGTCAGGTTGATTTCAGGCAATCTCATTGCAGGGTGCGTGATGTTAGGAACAGTATTTTCCGCTGCAAGTGAAACCGTTCGCTGCACTGGCTTCGCATTTCTTAATCGGTTGAAAGCTGCTTTAATTTTTATTAGCTTCTCTGTATACGCTTCACAGCTTTCGAATTCCTTTTCATATTCAGCTTCAGTAGCTTTTGTTTTCAAAATCTCGTTCAGAATCTCCGTATCTACAGCTCGTAACCGCTCACTCTTGTCATTCAACACCTCTAATAAATCTTCTAAGTTGTTGAGATCGGGGTCTGCCACTCCTAGGCTTTCGTTCAAAGAATTATAAGCCTTCGTAAATGCTGTTCGTAGAGGAATTCGCTTTTGTTTTAGAGGCTCCATTTCATGAATTCTTCGCGTCCTGTCGCGGACGCCACAATTTTGTCGCGAATGACAAAACTAGATCTTCGAAGGCATACCCTGCCTCTTAGGTTCTTCAATAAGTCAAAGACGCGAAGAATTACACTATGTACAAATACTTTTATTTACAGAGAGCGGAGTAAAAACGTACATGTCAGCCTCGTGTCTCCGAGCCGTCTGCATTATCTCTTCGTACGAACATCGAAGAACAACAAAAAATAATAAACTCAAGCGACGGACCTACAGGCGCCGCTTAGCAGGGAAGTGCCATACGGGAGGCCAATAATGGGAGAGGCCATTCCCCACAGTGATAATTCTCTTGGGATATCGACTACTGTGAGATTTCTTCTTTGGCTTCATCGTCAGTTACATTTTCCTTTTCTTCATGTTTATCTATGGACGTGACATTCTCTTCTACTTCATATTTGTTAGTTTCTTTAATTTCACCAGCATCTTCAGGTGGTTGGGATAGATTCTTCATAATTTCATTTTCAAGAAATATAACATCTCGGCTAATAATTACCTTTCTTGTAAGTGGTTTGAAAATACGATAGCCTTTACTGCCTTCTGCATACCCTATGAATATTCCTTCTTCAGATTTAGCATCCCATTTCTTCCTAAGGGAGTCTGCTATATGCACCATTACTTTGCATCCAAATATCTTCAGGTGAGAAAGATCTGGCTTTCTTTTTGTCCAGACTTCTTCAGGTGTCTTACATTTAACAGCTTTCGTGGGTGACCTGTTTTTCAGATAGTTTGCTGTGTTAACAGCTTCCGCCCAATGTTCTCTCGGTAGACCTGAGTCGAGCAGCATAGTACGAGCTTTTTCAACAAGAGTTCTATTCAGTCGTTCTGCGACCCCGTTTTGTTCAGGAGATCTGGGAACTGTCGTTTCATGTCTGATTCCAGATAACTTCAGATGTCGCTCAAGGTCTTTATTCACATATTCTCCACCATTGTCGGTGCGAAGGGCTTTGATTCGCTTTCCTGTTTGGTTTTCAACCAGAGCTTTAAATTCCAGGAATTTATCTTTTACTTCATCCTTTGTTTTTAGAAAATAAACAAATGACTTACGGGAGAAATCGTCTGTAAACGTAAGAAAATATCTTGATCCACCAATGGAAACAGTTGACATAGGACCACATAAGTCTGAGTGTACAAGTTCTGGAACAGACTTAGAACGATTTTTCGATGCGTGCGGAAAAGGTTGTCGGTGCTGTTTGCCTTTAACACGTGTGATACAGGGCTCCTTTGGATCAGCTTCACAAGAAATTCCTGTAGACATTTTAGAAATCAATAGCTTCATATCTCTTCTATTTAAATGAGCTAAACGGCGATGCCAGACATCGTGAGAATTCAAAGTTGCCACTGACGCTTTAACTTGCAAAGTGTCCAATTTGTACAACCCATTATTTTCTGAAGCTGTAGCAAAAATGAACTTTCGAGGAATTTCAATTACCGACTCAGTTATTTTGCAACCTTGTCTGTCGAACACTACTGATTTGCCTTTCTTCACTATTTGAGATATAGAAAGTAAATTTGTCGTCAAATCTGGAGCATGAATGACATCATTCGCCTTAACAGTGTGTTTATTCGCTAACTGAATATCAACATCACCAATTCCAGTTGCCGGAACAGAATTACCATTTGCAACATCAATTTTTCGATTAACTTCAGGTTTAAGATTCTTTATCCAGTCACTTCTAGGAGTCATGTGATTGTTACATCCAGAGTCCAAGTACCAGTCTCTTGGTTGCTTTTCATCATTTTCAGTAGATGTAAATAAACTACAAGCTTTATTATGTGGTTCGTTCTTGTATTTAACCGTATTTCTTCTTGGTTTTAAACATGATGAGCTAAAATGGCCAAATTCATTACAATTATAACAACGAGCTTTGCGACTGTCTTTATGCTTACGTTTTTGTGAAAATTTGTTCGCTGACTTCCCATAAAAAGCATTATCAGAGGATGTTAATGTTGAACACATGTCCTTAATGTTTTCTTGTAATAGCAAATGTTTCACAAATTCGATTGTTATCGTCTGATTGGATCTCTGTATTCCAAGAATTAGCTGGCGAAATTTTTCTGGCAACCCTCCTAAAATAATACCACCAACAGTCTCATTTTCAAGCGGCTTTCCAATGTTTTATAATTGCTCTGCGATAGAAGTAATATGATCTATATATGCGGTCATAGAAGAAAATTCTTCATATTTTGTTCTAAATAGAGAGCCATATAAACCGATTCTTCGAACTACACCGTTATCCTCATATGTTCTTTGAAGAGACATCCAAGCTTCTTTAGCAGTTTTAGCCTTTTTGGTTTCAGCTGACGCAATGGGCTTAATCGATAAATTTATCTTAGCTAATGCTCTTTTGTCTAATTCTGGATCAATATTAGTGCCTTCAATACAATCCCACAAACCGGCATCTTCGAGAAAATTTTTCATAAGAAATTTCCAATCGGCGTAGTTTCTGCCATCTAAATGCTTTGATTCAGGTAAACCCCCACTTGATGTGGACACGGGAGTTTTTTTAACATTTAGTTGCGTTTGTAATTGTTCAATTTGAAGCTGTAAAGCTTTAATCGCTTCATTTTCTGCCATAATGAAAGCACTTTAAATCTTTTTGAAGAATCAGTTCTAATACGAAAAATTAAACTTAGAATACGAATAAAATTTTATATTTCATACCTTTATCACAATCCTCTACGCTATTTCTGGGCCCAGAACCTATTGGGGCAGAGTGCGAGTGGCAGAGGAATTAATTATATGGCATTCAAACATTTTGAACATTTATTAACGAAACGTAACATAGCACAACATATAACATCGACGAAAAACATTGTAATAAGTAAAACACAATAAGGGGTAACTAGGGGCAACGGAACAGCATGTTGCCATACTATAAAAAGGTTAACAATGGGAAAGATTATTATTTGTGACATCACAGTCACTATTTGACTTTAATAATTATCCCCAATAGGTCCAAAGGGCCAAAAACAAATAATGGTTTCAAAGGTGTATCAAACACTACATATATCCTCCAAAAAAAGTATTCGAGCAAGAGAGAAATTTCCTATTTTAGATTTGCGAATAATAATTGAGTTTTTGAAAAACGCACAACTTGACAGAAATATGGAAATTCATATTTATACATAGCCTAATTCATATTCTATGATAAATAATTTTTAATATACGAAACCAACGTAGAAAATTTATCTCTTGCTCGAATACTTTTTTTTTTGGAGGGTGTACATATGCAGAATTTTTTTTTTTCTAAGAATGTTTCATGTATAAAAATAATTTTTATATAATCACTCAACACGGAACAAGAAAAATAAATAATGAAAAACAAGTAAATGAACTTGAGCTCTGAATACCGGCTGCAGAGCGTGTTGGAATAAATTTAGGAAAGTTGTTTTTTTTTTGGGGGGGGGGGACTCTAATACTATCAAATACATAAAATTAATTTAATGGATTTTCATATTAAAGCTCACAAATGATGGAAACTGGCTGGCATGATGTTATTTTAGAGTCTTTCTTGATTTAACCTTAAAAATTCCTATTTAAAATTATACCTTAAAGTACTGTAGTAAAACTAACTGTAAAGTTACACTCTCATATAATTTATCTTCATGTAATTAAGATGTTATCGCATTTAACCAAATTGCTTTTATTTTTATATAAGTTAATAGTAATTCATTGTCTTGCATATAGAGAGAATAGTCGATTGATTTAATCAATAACAGGGGAGAGTGGGCCAAAAAAACACTTAAAACGTTTCATGGTTATTTTATCAAAGTATATGTCACACAAAATATACCAGATACAGTATTTCACTTATACATTACACCAGTTTTTAACATCATATGTATGAAAACAAATGTCTCATTATGGCCCAAGAGCGGCTTCTGTGAGACATTCTATGGGCTACGATGGGTCAAATAAAGAAAAATCTTAAAATTTTGTATTCAACTTGCATAAAATTGTTGATTTTAAAAGTACTATCAGTCGGTATAAATTTAGTAAAGTAAAAATAAAAAAATTCTGTTTTTTCGATAAACAAATGCAATATATCGTTGGAAAGATAAAACTTTAGAGAATTTAATGCAATAGAAAAAGTAAAAATCTATTTTTAGACCGAATTTCACTTACCTGGTCTCCAAAGGACCCGTTAATATATATCTACTAATTATTAATCTTAACAAGTTGCCTGATTATTAATCTTAACAAGTTTCCTCCACGTTGGGCCAAAACGAGATGTCTCATTGTGGCACATAAATGTGTCTCATTGTGGCCCAAAAGAAAAAAAAATGTGAAATGTGTGTTCTTAAGCTAAAAAATATACTATAATTTAACAAAACTATAGGTTATAATGATGAAAACTTCTCTAAAAGTAACTTTGTGAGTATGCACAACAAAAAATTTCAGTTCATGCAGTACATGCACTAGCAGCAATTTGCAACGTGGAATTCTGGGCAGCATTTAACTTCTACTTATCACAGGTAAAAAGAAGTAGTTGTTCATGAAATTGCACAGTCTGACTGTGGCCCACCCACCCTTACCTCAAAATGCCTCAAAAATTAACAATACCCTCAAAAAATCAATAATACCTCATAATAAATAAAAATACAGCTTATATAAATATATATGTATATTTACCAAATCTTTGTCCAGTTTCCTTGGATATTAGTCTCGTTTAGAAAGCAGTTATTTAGTTCTGACTACTTTCTGAATTAGGTTTCTTATTTTCAAAACATAATCCGCTTTCCCTCTGCTCCGGCAGTCCCTCAGGTTGCAGCATGGACGTCGACAGAATATTTCCCGGGGGGGCTGTCATTGCTGCCAAGACTGCTTCCGTATGGTTACCATGTTGGGAAGAGCAAAAAAGCAAGAGTAAACACTGCATACAAAAATCCAGGGGGGAGGCCATTGCCCCCCCTTGCCCCGGCGCCCATAGGTTCCAGTATCTTTCTCGAATTGGTAGCTCTAAATCAGCTGATTGACCTTTTTTCTTACCCTCTCGTGTCCTGCATCCTCATCTATTCCTTTTGCAGCGTCTGTTTTGTAGATGTCTCCGACCCGACACATGAAAAACTTTCGGCGAGCACGCACATTTTCAATCAATCTCGGCACAACTTTCAAGTTTAGTTCTTTGTATTTGAAATGTCCGAACTTAACGACAATGAACCTTTTGCTTTGTATGGGTTCAAAATGGAACAATAGTATCTGTCTGCGACTTGTGAGGTCCAAGCGAGAAAGAGAATTTATTAGCGAGAAGAAAAGCTGCATCATTTTTTTTTCAAAGAAGCAGATGCAAGAAGTGTTTGCTTTTGCTAATATAAGCAAATTCATATATGTTATACATTTGTGAAACATACAATGGAGCAGAAAAAACAGCTTTTGCTAGTATCGTCAGCTCCCAGGCAAACTAAATAACTTGAGAGACGGACATCCCTTATTCCTAAGAATGGACGATTTCCATGTGACGTCATTTTTCCACCAACACGTGACCTTTCGGCTGTGTTGATAAGTAATCTTGGAATCTGATTGGCTGCAGTGTATATTTTCCATCGACACGTGACTGAAATAGCCTCGTCTCAGTATAAGTTTTAATGTGTTAGCGTTCTTTTAATGGGAATCTGGGAAAATATATCTTTTAGTTGTCATGCACAGGTTCCTGAGAGTTATTGAAACATCAATAGGCAGCACAATACAGAGGCACAATTATTATTTTTGTAATTTTGCACTCATTACCAAGAGTCCAGCACATAAACCTATGGAGGAAAGGTTGTTTGTTTTCCACCGTCACGTGACTTTTATAGCCTAGAACCCAAGGAGTCGATATCCTCCATTTCTAATGACTATTTAACATCCCCTTTTACATCTTTTAACTTTGTAAATGGCAAAGCATCTGCGAAGTCAAACAATTTTTCCTTTATAATTTTTTTTGGACATCCTGTCTGAAAAGGAAAATGATTTTACGGAGAGAAAAATGTTTTACAGAACAGGGGGATTTTTACTGCTAATGTGCACATCTCATTATCTAGATTTTACAAAACTGCTTGCTCCCAGATTTACATTTTAAAAGGGAAGAATAATTTCTCCTGTTGAACACATTTCATAATTTAAAGCTCATAATGATGAATGAGCATTTTGAGCTCCCACTCCTTTATAAGCTTGAGGCCCAACCCACACAGCACAGAGATATCCATTGGTTATCTATAAGGAATCAGAATTGGATAAATCTATTAGATGTCCAAGATCTTCCAGATAACATAAAATGGACCTCAATAAGAGATTTGGGTTGTCTAAGGACTAGACAACATCTATAATATCCAGTATGTCTGTAAGAGATTCTATATCCAAGTAGCCTAGATATTAATTGGATGGACAAAATATCTAAGATTTCCCCTGGGGGGGGGGAGAGTGAATTGTGACGTCATAACTACGACTTTTTTTACCCACTGAGAATTCTCTCTTCGTTCTGTAATTTTGGTGCTGCCATCTATTGTTTATTATCATATATAAGAACTTAAAGTTACTTTTAAACTGAACCTATTTTCTTCGGCTGGTTTCGAACCATGTATCCAAGGTGTGAAAGGCGAGCGTTCTAACCACCAGGCAGACTCGGCTTACTGTGAGAAGACTAAAGTTTGAAGTTATTGTTGCTTCAATTTCGGAATGAAAACACTTTATTGTATCTAAACAAATAAAATTAGAATTTGCCGTACACTACTTGGTATCACAAAATTTTGCGTTTTCTATCCGTTTTAAGCATTAGGACCCCAGTAAAACAATTTAAAAAAAAGAGTTTGTCTGCACATCACGTAAAACTGACTGAAGCGAATGAAATAAAATTTGGTGACATGATAGGTGGTCACTCAACTTAAACTATAGGCCTATAATTTTTTTTAAAATTCATTGGATTTTGAGATTTTCTGAAAAATTTTTCAAACTGCGCAATTTTTTTTTTTTCGCACATCACGTAAAACCGACTAAATTAAATTTTGTGACATGATAGATGATTACTGAACTCAAGCTATAGACATCGGATTTAAGAAAATTTCTTACTAGATTTTGCGATTTTTCTGAAAATCCTTTAAACTGAGTCAATTTTTGTTTCAGTAGCCATCCAATTTTCTACGTAAATAAGATGTCTACAAATGCATCTCTTATGGATGTTATACACGCACATCCAATAGATTTGTAGCTTTGGATGGCAATTAAATATCTATGGGAAATCTATTTCATTAGCTACATAAGATGTCTACTGATGGATTTCTTATGGATGTCATAAATACATTTCCAATAGATATCTTGTTTCGGATGACTATTAGATATCTATAAGCCCTCGAACGATATCTTATAGAGGTAGCGATTTAGATGTCCTATAGATCTATATTTTTCTCCGCATATAAATATCCTTTAAATGTCCGGGATGTTATAGATCACTTTGGATATCTATTAGACTGGATTTGGACATAATGTGCTGTGTGGAAAGCAGAGCCGGATTAAAACACATGAGAGCTTTTAGGCTAAAGAATTTACAAGGCCCTTTCACACTTTTTTCTTTTTTTGAGAAAGCTAAAATGTGATGATAGTGCTCTACTGAGTGTTTTGTTTAAAAGATTTCCTATCGTTGCTATAGACCTTTCGGATAGACGCAGAGCTAAAAATTGTAGTAACGGATCCCAATGATCCGTCTGATGTTATAAATGGACATCATAAAAGTGTACACATAAAGCTTCAAGCTAAATAATCAGCGTCAAACTTTTTAGCACACATCCATTCAACTTTCAACTAATAAGTGGCTAACAATACCAAAAAGTTTTTCACGTGTACAAAGTCACTAATGGAGGATATCGCCTCCTTGGGTTCCAGGCTATAAAAGTCACGTGACGGTGGAAAACAAACAACCTTTTCTCCATAGTTTTATGTGCTGGACTCCTGGTAATAAGCGCAAAATCAAAAAAATACTAAATATGCCTCTGTATTTTGCTGCCTATGGATGTTTCAATAACTCTCTGGAACCTGTACATGACTACAAAAAGATATCTTTCCACAGATTCCCATTAAAAAGTGATGACATATTAAAACTTATACTGAGACGAGGCTATTTCCGTCACGTGTCGATGGAAAATATATACTTCAGCCAATCACATTACAGAGTTACTCATCAACACAGCCGAAAGGTCACGTGTTGGTGGAAAAATGACGTCACATCGATAAACCTCATTAATCATAATTACTTTCTCACGCACATACTGAAGTGTCAGAAGTCCGTTTGGATCGTCGAAGAACAAATCAGTCCATGTTTAATACAAATATATTTATTAGAACAAACACATCACATCACAATATCATGCTTACATATAGAACAACAACACTCAGAATGAATCTCGACGCTTCGAAATAAGCGCGTCACGTGACTTTCTTCCGGGAGCTTTAGCAGGTAGTCATAGAAACGAAAAAGAAAAACAATGCGTATGAACGCACACAGTGGCGCACTCAGGATTTTAGTTTAGGGGGGCTGGGCGACATGCAAATACTGCTGAACTCGAGAGTTGTAACTAATCGGTTATAGTGACCTCGATTAGTTACAACTCTCTTATAACGTCTACATATTTGGTACCACTTGACTGTCCCATAGAACACAAGCAATGTAACTCGGTATGGAGTCATAAATATTTATCTGATCTTTTCAGTGACGTTGTAACCGAGATTAACAGTGTTTCATAAACTAACTGTAAGCATTTATTTAAAAACTTTTAAAATAAATGTCTTTTTTGGTTAGAAATAACTTGAAGACAATTAAAAAAAGAAAGAAAATAATTCATTAGCGACAATTTTCAGTTTTTAAAGCTTTTCACTTCTAGCTTTCTACCTTTAGGGGGGGCTTCAGCCCCCATAGCCCCCTCCGTGGGTGCGCCTATGAACGCACAGTCCTTCACATACAAGTGTATAAAAATTAACACTAAAATAACTTTAACCCATTCGTGCCTGGATATTTTTGCGACTTTCTTCGATTTTTGCTAACACCAGAAGTAATGGATAAATTTCTGATGTCAACTTTTTGAACAAGGGATGATTTCATTTAAAATCGTTATGTATAAAAATTGAAATGTCAACATCCTACTTGCCATATTAAAATATTTTGTGGAATTGAGGTTCAATACTCGCGAATAAAGGCTCGGAAAAATAAATAACGTTTTCGAATGATAGCAATAATGCCGTCCCAAAAAAGGGACGCTAGGCATAAATGGGTTAAACGTTTAATTACAATATTTTCTTTTAAATCCTAACGCGCGGCCCCTAAAATGGTCAGGACCTACAGTCTAACACATTCAGAGCCTATAGAGCATTTCGACGGACCCCTCCTCTCTGCGATCGGTCGCCGTCTTGCGTGACAGCTTGGGGTTCTCGTAATGTATTTCAATGGGAAAAACCCGATTTTCAACATTCAAAAAAAGTATTAAATATAATTTTTTGGATGATTGTAATGGATGGAATTTGTTAATCAGACCTTCGACTTTTGTGTCCCAGGTGGCGTTTAATATTTTAAAAAGCTTAACATATAATATTTTAATGATATTTCAAGCGACTTTTTCCGCTGGTACTGCGTTCGGAAAGACAATATTATGTACGGGAATGAACACAACGTTTGTTTTAAGATTCGGCAGGTTATTCGGATTACTGTTTGTTTACAAATATCACTTGTGCATGCGAAATTTTCTTACATTGTGAGATTTATGCAAGAATAAAGATTTGTTTTTGAATTATAATTCATCGGATATTCTGTATGCCCTAGAAAACATCAAATTCCATTAATATTTATATTAAAGAAGTGTTTATTTAAATTCCTATTACGATATATTCAGATTCTTTTTTCTTTTATAAAAAATAAATGTACTGCTTGTTATTATTTATCATAGTGTTCTTTTAAATATGTAAATGCCTGTAAAATAAGACAAGTTATCCCATTAATAAAAAAAGTGTAACATATGCATCGCATAATATATTTGTACATGTAATTAATCTAATACGTATGAATATGAATTTAAAAAATAATCCAATAAGTCAACTAAATTAAAGACGTAGACCAATTAATGTAATCTTTACTTAGTTGCATAATTATTTAAATTGACAGTAAACATGAGTGCAAAATGTAAATTTATAATTCCATAAAGCTTCTGCCTTTTTATTATAAGATGGGAAATATGTTTCGCAATGTTAGCTCATAAAACTGTACTAAACAATTCTACAATTACATTTTTGAATTTTGGGTAAAATCATACAAGCCGGTGCGCACCCCATGTAAACATGGCTACTGTCGCCAACCATTTTCCACGATCAGCACATTAAAATTGCACATATATTCCACTAAAAATGAGCAACCAGTGGACCGTCTTTAACTAAAAAAACCTCAGTGGATTCAGCAACCTAGTTGTACAGCTATCTAAACTAGGCAACCAGTGGTCCGTTTTTAACTAAAAAAACCTCAGTGGATTCAGCAACCTAGCTGTACAGCTATCTAAACTAGGCAACCAGTGGCCCGTTTTTAACTAAAAAAAACCTCAGTAAATTCAGCAACCTAGCAGTGCAGCTATCTAAACTAGGCAACCAGGGGTCCGTTTTTAACTAAAAAAACCTCAGTGGATTCAGCAACCTAGTTGTACAGCTATGTAAACTATGCAACCAGTGGACCGTCTTTAACTAAAAAAAACTCAGTGGATTCAGCAACCTAGTTGTACAGCTATGTAAACTACACAACCAGTGGACCGTTTTTAACTAAAAAAACAACAGTGAATTAAGCAACCTAGTTGTACAGCTAATGTAAACTGGGCAAACACCGGCCCGTTTTCAACTCAAAAAAACATCGGTGGATTAAAAAACCTAGTTGTACACCTCTTATAAAGTCAGTATGATTAGAATAGCACGTAAATAGCACTTACGAAAACATAAAACACATCGAATATCAATTTAAAATTCACATTAAAAACCTTAAACATTGCAAAGATTCGTTAAAAAAGAGCACTTACCTTTATTTTTTTTTAAAATAACCTCTCAGAAATGTCCCCAACACCCACCGTCTTATAACGTAAAACCAGCATGCTTTCTTTTATTTAGCTCTATATTCACACCATATTTCTATCAAACACACACAAAAGAACGCTCCTTTTCCTTTCAAAACATAAAAAAAAACACCATATTCCACACATAAATACTGACGACGAAATTCCCTGATACGCTTACTAACCTACAATAAAACAGAATCAAAACCACAAGGAAAATCAAACATTAACTTAATCCACTCTCCACCAGCCACAAACAAACAACTATCGTTATTCAATTAGCACTGAATGAAAATCCCATACTTCAAAACACTTAGTGTTTCTCTTTGGTTACTAGTCTAAACAATCACCGGCAGGGTACTTCACTCCAGCTGAGCATCGCCCATGACGGCACCAGAGCCAACGCCAAATCAATTTGTAAACAAAACATCAAAATGTAAACAGCACCGTATACGGAATATAGTCCGAATTTTGTTTCAAGTTAGAATCAGAACAGAAATCAAAAGGTGGAATTCTGACCCTGTATTTCTTTTTTCTGGGTGAATTTTTACATATTGGGCAAAACCCAGCAAAGCTCATGAATACTTTGCTCCGAAGCCCACCACTAGTATACATTAATTCATAAATTTTCCCCTTTTCAAGCACAAACTGATTTTAGCAGACACGACAAATCATATTCGCTTCATCTCGACCAGATTTGAGAGTCCTGAGACCTCCAGAATTTGGGTGTTTTCTGTATAATGTTTATATTTCTTCCTGCTAATTTCCGACTATTTAATTTTATTTCACTGTTCTGTGAAATAATTATTATATGGGAAAATCTTTAAATTATCGTTATTTTAATTAAATGTGCTACCAACCCCATATTGCAGGGGTTTGCAGTTCGCTACTGAGTATTAACATAAGAATATTAAGGCTCCGGCACCTTTTTTTGCTAGAAATTGCCGCTAGCCCTGGAGCAATTACATGTTTTCTCATTGAAAAATTTCTTTCATTAATTTCCAAAAAGTTACACTTTTTGTATATAACCCGCATATAAAAATATCCCCAATGGGTAAAATGTGTGCCATATTCTGATGAGGTGATGTACAAAATTTGAGAATTATATCCTGAAAAGTGTCAAAGGTATGAAGATAATGAGTACTGACTTAAACAAATTTTCAGTAGCTCTTGAAAGGATAAAAAATCACAATCACATTTTAAGGGTCATACAGATATTATGAAAGAATATTTTACATTCAAATTCAAGTATAGACCCCAGTCACCTTTGTTTATAGATATGCCTTAAGACGTTATATGATGAGAGGCTGAAATTTTGTACATCACCTTATTTGTGCATGGGATACATTTTATTTTCTAGGAATTTTTTTGTAAGGTAGTTGTAAGGGGAAAAGACTGAGAAGAAAAAAAATGTACCGATGGTACTGTCAAATCCAAAAAAACTAGCCATGTAACTCTTCAAGGATTTGAAAAATTTAAAGTTGAAACTTTTATTTGTGATAGCCGATAGATTAAATTCAGAAATGATAAAACAAATTGATGCTTATAACTCAGTATGCAGCATTTTCAATTTCATTACTAAATTAGGTCTCGAACAAATAAATAAAGAATCAGTTGATAATTTTTTTGAAGTTTATGGAGGAGAAGTAGATTTTGAAGCCACAAAATCCAAGTCATTCAATTTTCACAATATTTGTTAAGCTGTAGATGAGAAAAAAAATCACCGATTCATATTTATGATCACATGTTTAAAAACGAGTTAAATGACATTTATATGTTTAATCCATTACGTATTTATTTAACTCTACCAATATCAAATTGCGAAACCGAGAGAGCTAACTCCAAATTAGAGAGAGTTCTATCTCTTCGAAGAACAAAAATGGGGGGGGGGGGCCCTCCGCTGTTATCACAGCCCCGGGCCCTTAAATGGGTAAACTGGGCTCTGGCGTAGCCAGAAATTTTTCATGGGAAGGGTTACTATTGTAACTTTGTAACTCACATATTTGTATACATGTGTGTGGTGAGGGAGTGAAGAATATACATTTTGTATTGCAAAAATTTCAGGGTGTGTGTGTGTTGTGATCCCTTATTTCCCCCCCCCCAACCCCTGGCTACGCCACTGTCTTCAATATATTATGTCTCTAGTCGTTCATTGTTTGGTCCATGCGCAGAATCTCACTATTTGTCATCCACCATGTTGAGTTTTGCCAAAATATCGCTAATTTAACACCAAAAATAATTATGCATTTTGCATGACTCTAAAACTTTTAACCGTAGAATGTTGAAATTTTGTATTTAGAACTATTGTAACATCTAACTGTGCTTTTGATTGCTGTGGACTGAGTAATTTATTTACAGGGTCACCCAAAAGACTTAAAATATATTAAGGGTCTATAGATACCTTCATTTCATTAAAAATCTGTGATGAATGACTGAAATCTCGCTATTGCAAGCTTATTGGCTTTTGTCAAAATATTGCCCAATTAAGTGAAACAAATCTTTAAAATTGAACTCATCTTGACGATAAACTTTAGAATTGCAGTAGTTAGTCTCTTTCAAATGAAATAAGTTTAGATGAAGTGCCCCGAAAATATTTCTGGTTTAATAGAGGTACAAGGAAGTCATGTGGTGTCCATATCAGATTTATTAGTTCAATGATTTGATTAAAAAAAAAAAATCATAATAAAAGGAGTAGTATATAGATTTTTACAGTTATATTCTTCCATGATGATTGTATGTAAGAGAATTTTTTTTCAACATCGTAAATTACAGTGTTACTTGAAAATATGTTTTCACATAATTTACACAGGAACCAGACTAC
Source organism: Cheiracanthium punctorium (assembly GCA_038373885.1). Classification (NCBI taxonomy): domain Eukaryota; kingdom Metazoa; phylum Arthropoda; class Arachnida; order Araneae; family Cheiracanthiidae; genus Cheiracanthium; species Cheiracanthium punctorium. Next base: position 699,233 of record JAWZYV010014240.1, read on the forward strand.
ATGCAAGCGATAGATATTAAAAAAATGAGATGTCAGTCAGCCAATTTAAATTACTTTAGAAGTTATTTACCAAAAAAATTGAAAGAAAAAAAAAGCATCATATTTGACAATATTTGGCTGCATAAAATGATTTAGATCTTGAATCTAAACAGCAGATAAGAACAGTATTCATAGAAAAATTGCTACTGGCGTATTATCCCGGCACTCAAACAAGACAAGCGATTTCTCGCCAAGATAAATGCCGATCACATGAAATTATTAATGGTTTCGAATACGATTGGCAACAGTTTCCAGCACATTTGATGAAAAAATACTTTGTTGAAAATGACTACCGGGATAATACGTAAGTACCAAAAAATCTAAAAATCTTCAGAATAATTTCTAATCCTAATATCAGCTCCACGCAGAACAGAGTGGAAATAGTTTTAGGTAAAAGAATAAGGATTTTAACTATTTAATCATCTGTCCATGGACACGAGAACAACAACAGTATAACCTTGATTTCACGAAGTCAAAGAAACAACAGAAAGAATTGAGATAAGAAGGTGAAATAAAAGAGGGTGTCAGTTAAATATCTTGAATAAATGTGTTTTTTCTATTAAAGTTCCACTCCATACCTAATTTAGAATACTGCAAAAGAATAAAAAGGCTGGTAGCCAAGTTTAGTGATTTAAAAAAAGTAGATTCTATAGTTTTTTTTTTTTTTTTTTTTTTTTTTTAGCATAAGCAACGATAAGTAATCATACATTAACACATCACATGCCAGTTTCAACGTAAGAAACTTCCTGTTTTATTTATTTATTATTATTTTTTTAATAAAGCAACCACTGGTACAAAACTAGTTCTGTAAACAATGTATAAATTGACTTTTTAATCAAAATATGTTTTTAAAAAATTATTAACAAACCAATTCTTTCATGTTTTTTTATTGATTTATTCTAATGCATTTTATATGCACATTTAATAACAGAAACCACACCAGAAAGTGTTATCCATAGAAAGCATGCACTTAAATTCATGTCAATCTAAGGATAAACCTATCTAGTCATAGTCATAGCTTCAAATTACATTGGAGACAAATTATCCATAGATTTAAAAATCATGAAAAAATATCACAATCCTAAACTAGAAACAATATCTAATTTTGAAATTAGAGTTTAATTAGTTGCTGACAGCTTTAAAATTTCTTCCATATTTCTAAATAAATAATGTACATTCTTTCGTGCACAGTCGTGGATTGCTGTCTAAACCTCTAAACTGAAACGCCTGTTGCTTGCTATTCTGCAGTTTGTTTACATTCTTCACAGTGGGGCTGCGTTCGTAATCCGAACACCCAATGAACCTCCTCAGATTACACATAGGATTATATGGATTACTGAGATTGCTAAATAATACATTTAGGTAAAGAAATAGCATGCGCAGAACGATGCGCGAAGCTGTCACTCAGCTGACGTCAGAGATACGTCACGTCGAAATGCTGTATGGAATAACCCGGCCCTGTCCAAGCATAGATATAGGAATAGTGAACTAGATTGCGCACAAGGGGAGGAAACTTGTTGCCAGTGCACTTCCGGAGCAGACGACACGATAGTGGCAGAAAGACGAAAACGTCGCTGCTTACGACTGCTATGCAACAGCATTAATTTACAGTTAAATACAGAATTGATGATTCGTTCAGAACCAAATTTAAAGAAAAAAACATTTTGTTATGATATTTTGCTAGCTATTTTTAGTTTATTTTTGCTGTTAGATGGTCTAAAAATGTAATACATTAAAATAATCGATTAAATGTTTATTTTTGCACACAAGGAAAACAAAAACTTTTTCTGAACAAAGATGTGAACTGAAATTAAGTATCAGTTGTGTATTGGAAGTACTAGGGTAAAAGACCGAGGTGTCATAGATCTCGTAAGAGAAAACTACGTTCATATCAAGGGGGGGGGGATTGTGCTTCTTGTTACATTTTAAGAAAATCATAATATTGTGGCATAGTTTGGTGATTGAGTTTGGATCTTTCTTTCCCTCGTAAATGTATTTCTAACATTCTTGAGATTCAAATACGCCTTCTTCCACTTTTTTTTTTTTTTTTTTTTTTTTTTTTTTTAAGCAAAAAGGCTATACTTAGGAAATTTTATCCCTTTTGAAGTGGGAGTCCAAAACGTGTTTTTTACACGTCCTTTATATCTTAAAAAGAAACCGATTTCCAAAAAGTTATAATGTTACATCTAAAAATATTACAATGTAATAAACTTTGAACCCTAACTGTAAACATCAGTATTCTAAAAATTGCCTTCCTTTGAACAGTGCATTTTCGCTTATGTACATCCACAACTTTGTACAGGTAAAAACATGTTAGCTAATATTAATATTTAGGATATTTTAAATACCCCCATACATAGGATAATTCATATTCTATGATAAATAATTTTTAATATACAAAACCAACGTAGCAAATTTAATCTCTTGCTCGAATACTTTCTTTGGAGGGTGTATATTATCAATTTCTAAGGCATGAAATATACATATAAAGGCATTATATTAATTACTGTGCACAATAAAAACTTTTTAAAAGCTTTTTCTGTTTTTTTCTTTTCTTTCTTTTCTTTTGAGGGGGTGGGGGTGGGGACAATATCCCATTCCCATTATCCCTCCCTAATAAGTACCTCGTTTAGAACTTACCTTTTTCAAATGCTTTGGAAAATTAAAGATAGTTGGAACTACATCATCTTTTAGCAACTTCCGATTATGATTTGATTCAAAACATTCAGCATTGAAGTATTCTGAACAAATAAATGTATGTATAAGCAGAAATCCATTTATTTGTCAATTCTTTAATAGATAGTGGAAACCTAAACAATCAGAAAGTTATTAAAATCAGAAAGTCATCTAGAAAAATTAAGTAAAATGACAGTTTGCAGCATCGAAGCATTGCACAAAGCCTGTGCACTTTTTGGGCACAACATTGCACAAAAAGCATCAGAAATAATCCTCCCATGATAACTTTGCTTGGCATAACCTAACTGTTTTATGGCTTTTTAAAAATACATTTTATAGTGTACTATTGTTTGGTCAGACAGGGATGTGTAAACTTACATTCAATTAAAGCATTGATTTAATAGAATTTCAGTTAATATTAAAAATTGCGTCACCAGCCAGGTTTTTTTTTTTAAATTAAACTGTGGATTTGATACAACACTACAGAGCTCATATGCTTATTTAAAAAAAAAAAAAGTTAAAATACTTACCATAAAACACTAACTTAATAAAGCTTACTTAAACAAAAGTATAAAGAAACATAAATAAAGACTTAAACAAACAATCACGTTGAACTAAAAAAATGAATTTAATATTAAAACTAGTAATTTTAAAAATCGTTAAAAAATGCTCAAATGTGGAAAATCTAGTTAGAATAAATAAGATAAATTCAATATCCCTAATTCAAGAGTTATTTTTGAAAAATGATAGAAAAATTAATCATTTCCTGTAAAATATGATTAATAATTATTCGTAAAAAGTAAATTACGATGCTTTATTTATCTCATTTTTTATAGTTTAAGTGCCAAGTATACAATTTAAAAATAAGTATATATATATATATATATATATATCGTACGGTCAAATGTTTTAGGATTATATTTATATAGAAATATGAATTAAGCAATGTCTACTTTAATTCAAGAAGGATGTGCAATATCTCCTTCAATTACTTTACAAAGTGAACGAAAAGCATAGGTAAATAGGAAATTTAAAAATACTACTGTTATTGAACATCAATTGGTATTTGATTTTCAATACCACCAATTTCAAGCATTTATTACCTGTGAAAAGATATTCCAGATCCTTTCCTAAACCTGTTGGTGCAATTATATGCACAGCACGACTTGGGCATGATAACGCTTAAAGTTAATTAAAAATAAATAAGATGCTGGACTAGTGGCGAAAATAACCATAAACCATGATCAAGACACTGCTTTCTGCCACTATCATGGGCGATGCCACCGAAGATATTTGGCAACAAGAAAAACCTCTTACTAGTATACGGATGCGTGATCTAGTTATTCCTATATTTATGTGTCCAAGTCGTTTGTCCCCTCACCTACGACCCCCCTGCATCATTTTTATGGTCGTGTAGCAGTTAGGACTGGGTTCTATGAATTAACAAGTTACAAACATGGATACCCATTATAGTACTTATAGGGAAGGGGGGAAGGCTCATCTTAGACTTTCAAACATTTTAGCACTAAAATAATACAAAAATCAGTAAGCTAAACAAATGTTCTTTACAGCAATGGCTGGGGCAAGAAGGGAGGGGTCGAGCCAGGGTACAAGTCTGAGTAAGCCAAAAATATGAGGTATTTTACACTAATAGAAACATGAAACATTTTTTTTCTTTCTAATTTCAAAGTGAGCGGAGATACCCCGCGTGCAGGTTTGCCTTAAAGCACAACACATCGAAGTGAGCGGTCAACTTGTAAGCTTGACCACTACAAGAGCCGGATATGTTGGTCATTTCAAAATGGGGCACCTAGTAGGCAGACCAACGTTGCCCACGATGCGTGACCTCCTAATTTTGAACCAATTTCGGATGAGAGACCTAGCACCTGGATTGGCATCCCCAGAGGTATCGTTTGAACTTGGAGGACATTGGAGCCAAGACAGATTTTACGTGCACCAGCTCCGGCTGCCTTTAGCGTACAGGGTCCACAGCAGACTATGTCTAGAGACAAGTAACATGTATTCACACATTCGTAAAACATATAATTCTTTTCTGGTGTTAATTTGAAATACGAGTACATGTATAGCGCGCACACAATTCATGCATTTCTCCTATGAGCCATTTCTTATTTTGCGGGTTGTCTTTCATTGTGGTTCGCGGCCACTACCTCGTCAGCCCTTGCCTTAATTAGTAACCTCTTCCATGCATGGATGAATACGCATATTTACAAAGCCACTCCAGGTTTATCTGTCAAGGAGCAACGTCTGGACAAACATTCAGAATTGTGTATATACTTAGTATTATTCTAAAATAAAGTAAATTTGTCTCAGACCAATGGTTTTCTAAAGAGGAATTCTCTGTCCGTAACACGATATAATATCTATCCACATGATCAAGGTCTCTCTGAATCCTGGGCCTTTTTCCAAGCTCGGCTTGGGCCAACGTAACCAGAAAAAAAAATTGGTGGGTGAGGGGGGGGGGCAGGAGGGGAGCTCAAAAGGTTAGAAAGAAGAATTTCTCACAAAAAAGCTTCATTATTGACATCCAGTTAACAGAAATCCAAAATATCGGTTGGGGGGCAGGCCCCCACCCAATATGCCCTCCCATGGTCCCCCTGGCTTGGGCACTACTTTTTTTCCTAGGAGAGGTGAATTCAGGCCCCTTAATCGGAGACCATTTGGGGGGGAAGTCATGAAAACTCTTTTAATCTGTTAAAATATATTATGAAACTATAATAAAAATAAAGTAGCCTTTTTCTAAGGGGTGTATGGCGGATACTACTCCCTGTCCTTTTTAATCATAGCTCATATATAGATTTTATCAATAATATAATTAATTGGTATAATTAATTGTAAAATGATTTTGCGCATTCTACCCCCTGTTTCAGGTACAAAATCGGTCCCTCCTTGAGTAATTTCTGGATCCGCACCTGAACCATAGGCGTTTTGCCGTCTAGAAATTTTCTGTTAGAGCTATTGTCAGGCGACCCCTCTGCCCCTCTACTCTACGCCACTTCACACACCATTTTATTTCTGATTGAAATGTAAACGTATCATTTCAAGAATATTTAAAAATTGAAAGTACTACAAAAGTAGTTTTTTTGTTAATATTTAAAAATTAAAGTTGGACTAAAAATTGGATTGTTTCTTATCTTAACCCATTTATGCCTAGCGTCCCTTTTTTGGGACGGCATTTTCGCTATTAGTCGAAAACGTTATCTATTTTTCCTAGCCTTTATTCATGAGTATTGAGCCTCAACTCCGCACAATATTTTAACATGACCAAGTAGGATGTTGATATTTCGATTTTTATGCAAAATGATTTTAAAATAAATCATTCCTTGTTCAAGAAGTTGACATCAGAAATTTATCTATTATTTCAAATATCAGTAAAAATCGAAGAAAGTCGCAAAAATATCCAAGCACAAATGGGTTAAAAATTCCTCAACGAATGAATCAGGAGCCCCAAGGGGAAGGGGGGGAAGGGTTACTGGCAGAATAATCCGTGAAAACACAAAAACATTAAAATTTACAATTGCCAAACCTATTTATACCAACATACGTATACAAGGAAGTATAATGTGAATGCTGTATTAATATATTAAAATATGCACTAGTTACGAAAAACAAGTCTTTAAAAATATTAGTCTTTTGAAGATTCAAATAAAAAGTAAATTAAGATTTATATTTATTATTAATTTATTTTATGTAAGAGAAATGCCTAAAAAAGCATTAACCGACTGACAATTTCTTAATTTTTTTTTCAATATGTGCATATTTGAAAAAGCGTTTCAAAATATTTGTAGATAAAGAAACATTCTGTTTAAACAAAAAAAAAAAAAAAAAAAAATCAAGCATTTTTGACAGTTTTAATGCCTATTTTAATGCCTATAGGAGTACATGATACTAGCGCCACGGCGGAAAAAATGCCAACTACATTGTAGGATTGGCTAGACTTGCGGTTTGGCAACACAATTTGGCTTATTGTTGTTGTGGTGTGGTGACGTTTTGTTAGGAATTGGATGGAAATTTGTGCTGTCGACTTGAAATTTTTATAGCTTGAATGAATTTTATGCGGGAATAATTGAATTCGTATGTTACAACTTAGTTTCTGTATATTCTTTTTTGTGTTGCATTATTTTTATTATTCTCCCTGGTCTCATTTCATTGTCTCTTTTATAACTGAAGTAAGCATTACTAAATATTTTCTTTCTTGTAGACAAAACCTCTTATTTTTATTTATTCAATTAAGCTTAGCACTTTGTTTTCAAAATTATGTATTATATAAACTAAAAGCGCAATAAAAATGTCCTGAATAGTATCACTTAGTCCTATCAAACTAATCTGTTGCCGGTGTACCAACGGAAGCATTAGCTCCGTCCCTTCTTACGTTTGTTTCATGGATTAAAAATTATTTATCATAAAATATTTTGGTTAATTCCTAGTTTAGGGTGCTTCTTGGCGATTTTCCAAAAATCGCCAATTTGGCGCGTTTTCCCGTCTTGTCTCTGGGAGCCAAGATGCTCTGAAACGTTCCCAAAGACACTACGAGAGAACGCACCCAAATTAGCGATAAATACACAAAATAAGCAAATTGAAAAGCATAAATATTTAAGTTTTAAACAACAAAAATTATTGTACTTACATAACTTGAACAACTGATTTTTTATTTTATTTAAATAATCATATTCGTCGTCTCACAAGTCATAGTGGTTTTTTTTTTTAATTTTTATGTATGTGGATACTATTTTAGAAGGGATTTTCTGTAATCTAAAACGAATTTTCTAAAATCTAAATACTAAACCATAAATCTAAAATCAAAACACTAATCATAAACCATTCAAGTAAAGCAATTTTCTGAAATCTAAAACCGATTTTCTGAACTCTAAAATTTTCTTTTAGCTGCAATCGGTCGTTCTTTCGTAAATGAATTTTCTAAAATCTAATGCTAAAATTTCTCATTTAGCCAACACCATACACTACGCAATTTAGAAAAGCATGCTTACCTTCTCTCAAAATATAATCCACAGTGAGAAACGGAGGATTAAATCCACAAACACAATTAACGGACAAGAATTAGTTTATCCAAAAAAACGGATCCAAAAACGTTTGTCGTTAACCCCTCTGAGTTTCCATAAGAAATAGCTTTTGGAAACCAATAGAATAATTCAAACCAACTGCCATGCATGCGCTCCATTAACAAAAGCCCATCAAATCATTCTCGAACCAAAACTAAATTATACCACATATGATTCTGCTCCCATACAAACACAGCTGCGCATGCGTTAAATCAAAGAAACGACTTAACTCATGTAAAGCATTACTAACAACATTGGCTAAAACGTCTCGGGTCAGTCCATGTGAAATCATCCAGAAAAAATAAAATTTGTTGCTTGATATTTTTGATACTTTTTATATTTTGCCAGTTTATTAACCAGTATATTGGGACTTCAAAACAAGTGTTCAAAAAAATTTAGACCCTTAGGATTTTTTTTGGTGGCCAGTTTTAGGTGGCAACACGAGGGATTTTTGAAAATAGAGGTTCACAGAAAACCTCATAACTTTTTTATTTTTAAGAGTTTTTTAATTATTTAAAAATCGTTATAATCAGAAGGAAATTATCTAAATTTTTGCTAATTAGTACTTTTTTTCTACAACTTGAAGAAGTTACTGAAAATACACTGTAAAAATTTCATTTGTCAATGAAGAAAATGGTGTTTTTGACATGAAAATTTCAATAGAAGGAAATAACTCACCTTAATAATTGCATTCCTAAATAGATACAATAGAGTACTACTCCCAGGGAAAGTATGAGTAATTAGAAGCTATTCCTTTTTAAAATATAATTAGTCAAACATGGCCATTTTGTAAAAAATTGCTAAGTTTGCAGTTAAATAATAAAAAGGGACTGAATGAAAAATTATGAAATTCTGACAGGAAAGTCGTCTTATATGTAGAAGTAGGTGATATAAATTTCATGAGTGATATCGGGTTGCTTTCAGAGATACAGGGTCTCAAAAGTGATGTCGAAATCACACTTATGAACAGACATTATTGCAGCCAAGAACAGTCTCTTCAATAAAAAATTAATTCTGTTTATAATTTTCATAAAATCTGTATAACTTTTAGCGATGGTATATGTCTTTCCCCGTATCTGTTTGAAATAAATAATTTAATTTGAGGTAACAGAAAAAAAAAAAAATCTGAAATTTCATCTTTTAGCTTTTCACTAATATTATAAGTACGCCCAGTCTTCGTTGTAAAGAGGTCATTGTTGTAAGCTTTCGAAAACCCAAACTGTATCTTTTTTGACATTTTAAATGATGTTCTAGGTCCACATGGGTGAAAAAAATGGATTGCGAGGTCATTGTTTTCTTCGTTTATGTCCAAAACTCTTCCCATCCACCACTCTTTTTCATACATGCATGCAACATAGTCGTTCTTTTGAAATGATAAAGAACTTTCAGATATTTTTGAGATACTATGATCATCATATTGTTCGCATATAGATGTTACAAAGTATCTGATTGTGATATCCCCTGGTACCAGAAATTCTGTCGCAGAACTGAAATCTTTTGTTTGGTGTTTTCTCATTTTCTTGTACTTCCTCTGCTGAAACATAGGAATAAGTAATTCCCAAAATTTTTTCTGAGCAGCTGTCAAACAAGTCTTTTGGAGTTAAAATTTGGCTATTGTACGGTCTCTATAAGGATAGTCTTGTGAGTTCGCTTTTCGTGGTTCCCCCTATTCCATCGCAAGCGTTTTTTCCGTGTACAGAGGCAAAAAAATTCCATTCTGCTTTCATTCCTAAGTCATTGATATGAGAGCTGACATTTACAAAATTCTTTTCAGCCTTATAATTTTTTATTATTACCGTGTTATCACTGTCTAAAGCTGCATCATTTATCAATGTATATGACTCAGGATCATATGCTGAATCATACTCACTTGGTTTTTCATCAGATTTTTGAACAAAAATTTTAATTGCACAATTGGGACACAAAGATTTACCAGCGATTAAGTCAACAGGAAAATTTGTTGTCTTGGAGAGGTGTTCAAAAAGAATTTTCTCAATCCATTTTTAACAGGCTTTTTATGAATGCATAATGGATAGCAACATTTCTTTCCAAAAATGTGGTGAACTTAACAAGATATTTATACTTATGATAGTGACAAATAGTGTATTTCTTTGGTGACTCTTAAGTTTAAGCAGAGTCTAATCTTCATTTGACAAATCACTAATCATAACCACTTCCTTAGGCACATTTTGATAGTCTTGTTTATGACACTGTTCACAAGTGAAAACACCAACAAAGCAATTCATACTAAAAATCAAAGTATAAAATACACAGCTGTACTATTTTAGAACACAATCTTGCCCTTCTTAAAGCAGAACCTCAAACTCTCTGACTACAGAGGTAAATTAGGACAATTAGAATGTTAAGAACATAAAATTATAGAATAAAATAAAAATGAGTATTTTGTGAGTATATTTTTTATGAGTATATTTTTTTTCATATTTTGTGTTCTTGCTAGTGAATGGAAAGCAAATGGAAAAACTTCCTAGAGCGAAAAACATTGCTGACTCATTATAAGTAAGCTGAATAAGGTACAATTTTTTTAATGCTAAAGAGGTTAAAACTTAAATGATAAAAGTAAGAGATGCACTGTTTGTCCTAAACGTAATGCTAAAGAGGCTAAAACTTAAATGATAAAAGTAAGAGATGTACTGTTTGTCCTAATGTATAATTTGCTTATTTTGTTCTCAGGAACAAGTAGTCCAAAAAAAAAGTTTTTAATTTTTTTATAGGCATGTTAAAAGTTTATCTAAATGTTTTAATGTTTAACAACCGTTTTGTGATTGTTTCACTCAAACAGCACTTCAGTGAATCTTGATATAAAGACAAATATATTTCTTGAATTATTTTACCTTTAACCTTACCCTTTTTTTAAATATTGTTCTTTATCATTTCAAAAGAATGAACTATGCTGCATGCATTTATGAAAAAGAGTGGTGGATTGGAAAAGTTTTGGACACAAACGAAGAAAACAATGACTTCTCAATATATTTTTTTCATGCATGTGGACCTAAAACATCATTTAAAATGTCAAAAAATGATACAGTTTGGGTTCCAGTAAGCAAAGTGCTTCGAAAGCTTACCACCTCTCGAATTTATGACAATGACTGGACGTACTTATAATATCAGTGAAAAGCTGAAAGATGAAATTTCAGATTTTTTTTTTCTGTTACCTCAAATTAAAATATTTATTTCAAACAGATACAGGGAAAGGCATATACCATCGCTAAAAGTTATACAGATTTTATGAAAATTATAAACAGAATTAATTTTTTATTGAAGAGACTGTTCTTGGCTGCAATAATGTCTGTTCATAAGTGTGATTTCGACATCACTTTTGAGACCCTGTATCTCTGAAAGCAACCTGATATCACTCATGAAATTTATATCACCTACTTCTACATATAAGACGACTTTCCTGTCAGAATTTCATAATTTTTCATTGTCCCTTTTTATTATTTAACTGCAAACTTAGCAATTTTTTACAAAATGGCCATGTTTGACTAATTATATTTAAAAAAAGAATAGCTTCTAATTACTCATACTTTTCCTGAGAGTAGTACTCTATTGTATCTATTTAGGAATGCAATTATTAAGGTGACTCTTATTTCCTTCTATTGAAATTTTTATGTCAAAAATGCCATTTTCTTCATTGACAAATGAAATTTTTACAGTGTATTTTCAGTAACTTCAAGTTGTAGAAAAAAGTACTAATTAGCAAAAATTTAGATAATTTCCTTCTGATTATAATGATTTTTAAATAATTAAAAAACTTAAAAATAAAAAAGTTATGAGGTTTTCTGTGAACCTCTATTTTCATCAAAAATCCCTCGTGTTGCCACCTAAAACTGGCCACCAAAAAAAATCCTAAGGGCCTAAATTTTTTTGAACACTTGTTTTGAACTCCTAATATACTGGTTAATTAACTGACAAAAAATAAAAATGATAAAAAATATCGAGCAACAGGGTCTGGATGATTTCACATGGACTGACCCTCTCACAAGTGCTTACATGTACATATAGATTCTATTTAGTAAAATTTAATTACTGTTTGTGTGAGGGGGGGCTGTGCCCCCCTCAACCCCCCCTTATCTTTTTAGTAGAGTAAATTTAAAAATGTAAACAATAAGGGTCCCGTCAGTCAAAAACGCGCAATACAGAAACAAAATGGCGGATTTCCACATGGTTGCCAGAACGCAAAATAAAGTTGCCAAGGTTACCACATTATACCTGTTATCGCCTCTTTGGCGAAGAAGCACCCTAAACTAGGAATCAGCCCAACAAAAATTGTTGTACTTACATAACTTGTTGAACAACTGATTTTTTATTTTATTTAAATAATCATAATCACCGTCTCACAAGTCGTAGTGTTTATTTATTTATTTTTATTTTTTTTATGTTTGTGGATACTATTTTAGAAGGGATTTTCTGTAATCTAAAACGAATTTTCTAAAATCTAAACACCAAACCATAAACCTAAAATCAAAACACTAATCATAAACCATTCAAGTAAAGCAATTTCTGAAATCTGAAACAGATTTTCTGAACACTAAAATTTTCTTTTAGCTGCAATCAGTCGTTCTTTCGTAACCCATTCAAGAAAAGAGATTTTTTGAAATCTAAAATGAATTTTCTAAAATCTAATGCTAAAATTTTTCGTTTAGCCACAACCATACACCACGCAATTAAGAAAAGCACGCTTACCTTTTCTCAAAAAGCATCTAATTAACAGTGAGAAACGGAGGATAAATCCACAAACACAATAAACGGACAAGAGTTTATCCAAAAAAACGGATCCGAACAATACGATTACAAGAAGCAGAAAACGTTTGTCGTTAACCCCTCTTAGTTTCCATGAGAAATGGCTTTTGGAAACCAATAGAATATTCAAACCAACCACCGCACATGCGCTCCGTTAACACAAGCCGTATCAAAACATTCTCAAACCAAAACCAAAATATACCATATATGGTTCTGCTCCCGTCCAAACACACACAGACGCGCACGCGTTAAATCGAAGAAACGACTTAACCAACCCTTGACGTCTCATAAGGGCTTACATGTGCGTATAGATTCGGTTTAGTAAAATTTAATTATTTTTATGTGAGGGGGGGCTGTGCCCCCCTCAACCTCCTTCTCTTTTTAGTAGAATAAATTTAATAATGTAAAGAAATAAGAGTCCCGTCAGAGGCAAAAACGCATGCTACAGAAACAAAATGGCAGATTTTCACATGGTTTCCAGAACGCAAACTAAAGTCGCCTAGGTTACCACATTATACCTGTTATCGCCTCGTTGGCAAAGAAGCACCCTAAACTAGGAATAGCCAATATTTTTTTTGTGGGCTTACATGACAGCCTGATGTTTAGTTCAGCAAAGGGGCAGTGATAGCGAATTTTTTAGGGGGCCCCTTACTGTGATGGCCGGATGCACTGATGTTTTAATGTTCTCATGCAGGACCCGCAATAGCATATTTTCGAGGGGGCTCCCTACAGCGATGGTCAGACCCACTGATGTTTTTTTTTTTTTTTTTGGGTATCGCATAGGACCAGCGTGGCAGCACATTTTCGAGGGGCCCCCTACAGCTATGGCTGGACCCACTGATGTCACTGACCTCCTTTGTCTCGCATAAGACCAGCGGTACATTTTCCAAGGGGCCCTCCTTCTTTGTTTTTAATAGTTGCTATTTTTACTTTAAATAGTTGTTCCATTTTAGAAAATATTTGATTTTTCCTAAATAGCTTTTGTTTACGTTTCCGCATCTGCGTCTGCGATGCATCTTTGGAAAATAATAGTTAAAATCAAGCGCGCTTCCTCCATGACTGAATCTGAATCCCACAGCCTTTTGTGTCACATGCACATTGCTGAACGAGAAATAAAAGTAATGGAAGCTACAGATTATAACCCAACCGAACAGAGCAGAAGGGGCTGCAATCACAGAGACATTCCACATAAACGTGACTATTCGCCAATTTGTTGACAATCTCCCAGCAGTAGGCTAAAGCACATTTTCACCAAAAAATCTTTCATTAAAGTTTTTCACGAGTGGTATACAGGGATGAGAATCTTCCGTGGAATTCCACGGTTTGGTTATTTCCGCGTATTTTGCATTTTTTTTTTTTTTCCCCGTGTTTTAAAAAAACATCACTTTCCGCTTTTTTGTATGTTTGTGTTCCGCGTTTAAAAATATTTCCAGTGCAATTTTCTTTTTTAAAGATGTATTCTCCGAAATACATCTTGCTTACCGATATCAAGACCGTATTACTAGCTAAGTATTTGAATATCCAATGAGGAGATTGAAAGTCGAAAGAGCCTCCGCGAAGTTTGTAGAATTCCTTTTGATAAGCGCTGAATTTTGTTACATGTTCTCTCTGTTGTTTCCAAGGTGGTTTGTTCCATTCTGCGGTTTTCTGTCCTCAGTAATGGAAAGCAATCATTTGGATATCATAAACTGCATTAACGCTGCAGAAATAAACAAAGAAAACCACAATTAAGAAATTTCTACAATCTGCATTTTTTTTAAATTGCTTTCGTAGTGAATTAATTTTGAGGCATCAGATAAATCCCACAACATGCCAAGCTTAAAACAAACAATTATTCTCCGATGCACGCATTATGCATTGTCAGCATAACAGCTGGCCTGTCCGGTGGAAGAGGAAAGAACTGTTTACATTAAAAGAAATGGAATTTCTTTCTTTCTCCCTCCTCTGCCGTTGACTACCCAAACAGTCGTTTATTTATTTAATAATGTTCCTCTTTGTAAATTAAAAACATTGATTTGTTTATATTAAATCGTAGGCTGTTATTTGGCTTCCTAAATCATAGGCGTAGTATCGCGAAAGTTTTTTTTTTTTTTTTTTTTTTTTTTTTTTTAAGTGTGCGTGGAGAGCGCACATAGCATATTCTAAAGTAAAAATAGGTATGCTTTTAAAGAAAAAAGGTTTTGGAATGAATTGTTTTCTAAATAAAGTTGGGGGGGACACACACCCCCTGTGCCCCCCCCTGCCGACGATATGTTTATGTCTCAACTAGCAGTAAAGTACTTTTAAATAGTCTATGAGAAATAGGGAAGTTAGAGTTCTCAATTTAACACTATTTTATAACTGGATTTAAGCCATCATTAGTTGAAATCAAAACTGTTGAAGTAATACATTGTGCACAAAATGGAAGGTACTCAGTTTGCAAACCTGCATGAAGAAAACATTTTGAATTTTTGGTAATTAATAAGTCACAAATTGTTAATCATTTGACCAGTGCTGAAATAATTTCCTCTGTTTCAAAACCGGAGGAAAACAATTCTGAAATGTTGTAATGTTGTGTAATCCTATTACTTAAAATATTAATAGTACATTGTATAGATAGTGAAATTTAATGGTGAAAAATTTCAGTGTATGGTTTATGTCACAAATAAGCAATTGTAAGTTTAAAACTGTGATATAATACATAAATCTACTGGATTTTCTACCCTAGTTGTTGGCAGGTATACAACTAATCAGCTTTCCCCTCATCCCTCTCAGATTTATTAAGAGAGAGAAAAATAAATGCGATGGCATTCAGCAGATTTTTAATGGGAACATTTATGGCCTAAATTTTTGAAGTATCTATGTATTTTTGTTAGTGTGTAAACTGTAACTTTTTAAAGTTACAGGATAGATTTTATTTTCTGATGTAAGAGAAAAGTTGAAATTACTTTTAACATTTTGAATATATTTTTCTTGAGCTATGCCATATTCTGTGTTCTTGGGCTATTTTATAATGAATTGTGGTAAATCTATGGAAGCTTGAAATATTTAATGATATTCTGGAATTTTATGAGAGACAGTTCATGGAAAATCAGGTAATTCCCCCCCCCCCCAAGAAATTACATTGCATTCACTTTCAAAAGAATAGAGTAAAATTGTTTTTTAAAGCTAGGATTTTGTCTTGACTGTAGATTTTGTAAAATTGCTTAAGATCATCCTTTAAATAATGATAACCTCTGTTTCATAATTGAATGTTCTGCATCTAAAATTGCACATAAATGTTTATGAATTTTAATTTATAAAGATAATAAAAATTATAATTTAAATAAAAATATTTTAATAAATAATTATAACATATATATTGTTGATATAAAATAATTGTAATATATATATATATATATAAATCAAAAATGTGCACCTCACGCTTGAACTTTGCTCAAAGTCGAAATTACGTTCACGCACTTTTCCTCTTTTTTCATATTTGTGTATTCTCATCCCTGGGTATATTGGTACTTACATATCTCGGTGGTCTGCCAAGATGAGCGATTTTTTGCCAAGATAAATGCTGGACACATGAAATAATTGAGGGTTTGGGAAACGATTGGCAGCAGTTTGCTAATGCATGCATGATTAAAAAATTAGTTTGGCAGTAATGGCCTCTAGGTTATTACGTAATCCGATTTCAATGCTGCTTCCATTCTTTTTTCTCCTTTGAGAAATGTCTATAATCATATCATAGCATTTGTTTTAGAAGTATCTAAAATTATGTTGTAAGTCATGAGCTTTGCAAATTTTGTTTTTGCGAATTGGGAAAGTAGAATTTCCTGCATTAGCACTTTCAATTGTCTACTTGATGGCTATAGTAAACACAAAGAAATGCACTGTGAAAATATGCCAATCTAAACTGGTGCCACTTCTGCATTGAAGCCAATTGAAAATTCAAATTTTTTAATCAATAAATTTGTTCATTTGAATAATTCATTGAGTTCACAGTAAAGAAGTTAATTGTTACAAAATTTTACTGTGCAAAGATTTTGTGTTCTAGTTTTATGATTTAAAATAGTATTACTATGTATGACTATGTATAAAATTTGTTTTAATTACTGTTTTGTAAATTTTTGTCCCCTTTTATTCATTCAATTTTTGCACTTTGTTATAGCAAATAAGCAATAAATTTTAGGTTGTTATACTCCATGAATAAATTGGCAGCCTCATACTACATTTTAATAATGATCTTAGTTAAATATAATTTACTTTACAAAGCTATGCTATTTTAGATTTTGTCTGTTAAAATATTTCTAAAAATGACATGAAATTCAGATGCCTACAGCTTTACTGAATTTAATAAAATTAAAGAAGTTATGTATTATGTAAAGAAGTATGTCTTGTAAGAAAGAAAAAAAAATCTTATTTTCTGATTGTTTTTTAAAAAATTAGATTATGCATTGTTGAGGAGAGAAATAGTCACTGAGCAGAAGATGATTGTTAATAAAGCTGTTGGATTTGCAAGTGATATTTTGCTTTCCATAACTGTTTTGGTAAGTAGTCTATTTGATAATTTTTGTATATGTTATTCATTGCTGTAGATTTTCAGAAATCTGCTTTAAAGCTATTTTTTATTTGAAATTGCCTTCATATTTTGGGAGTAATTCTGCAAGAGGGGGCAGGTTTAGTTGGAGTCTTTTTTTTTTTTTTTTTTTTTTTCTCTCCGTTCTATTGGGACTTTTTTTCTTGCCTATCATAAACATATGTAGTTATATAAGAAAAAAATAATCTAATCTAAACACCTTATTGAAACATTTGTACAGATATTTCAAATGCAATTAAAAATAAAACATAATATGAACATAAACTAAACACTACGCACATCCACATAAACTAAACACACAAAACTAAAATCAGGATAAAATCAAAACTCATTACAAACAACTCAAAAATCCTCATCTGTGGATTCATATTAAATTTTAAAATGTTCACGAATTCTGCAAATCGATAGCAGTCTCATGTATTGAATAAAATCCATGTTTCTTATAACTATAACCTTAAAAATTTCCATCTATCTTTCCGAATTCACAAAAAATAACGCAAAACACTGAAACCTGTATGTAGATATGGGATCATAAATCAATAAAAATTCTCAACATATACCAATATTCATTACAGCAAGAAAAAAACATTTGAAAAAGCAAAGGCACATTCCTCAAATTTTCCATTAAATTCCTTATTTAATGGCCTTGACATATGTTTTTATTTGTGAACAATATGCCTTTTTCACAAATT
The DNA here is from genome assembly GCA_038373885.1 of Cheiracanthium punctorium. Taxonomy (NCBI): domain Eukaryota; kingdom Metazoa; phylum Arthropoda; class Arachnida; order Araneae; family Cheiracanthiidae; genus Cheiracanthium; species Cheiracanthium punctorium. The sequence goes on from JAWZYV010014240.1 coordinate 717,046, forward strand.
AAATCCATCAAAGAGCATTCAAATTAGCAGAAAAACTTTAGGGAAGTAATTTTGTAAGCGGGTGTCGCCTTTTTTCGGTGACTTTTTTTTTTGTTGTTGTCGCCAACATTATGCATTTTGGCACTTTTTTTTTCCGTCACCAAAATTTTTCACATAAAACACCACTTTACAAAACAGCAAAAATAAAAATTAATCACTCACCTTCACATATCACATTCTAAAAAGTGCACTTTTTCATCAAATTTTAATAAAATAAAATAAAAACTTGGCTGTAGGGTACATGAATTCATTTCCCACTCAAAAATTATTGAAAATTTTTATTACTCTAAAAATAGGAAAAAACCTGCTATAAACAATCATTACTACATAATTTTTCACCAAAACACCTGCATTATTATTATTATTTTAAACCAAAAACTACCTCAAAAGCACCTGTTACATATTATACAAAAACGCTCAAACTACAAAAACACCTAAAACTATACCCCCCCCCAAAAAAAAAAAAAATAATAATTCAGTACTCTTCCCAATCTGTATCATCAAATTCAATTTCACTTTCAACATCCTTACTACGACTAGCAGGAACAATTCCTTCCAGATTCTACAGTAGGAATGACAAACTTTTACATTTTCTGATCTTCTTTCCCAGGCTGTGGGTACACTTTCTTGATATCATTTAAAAACTGAAAACATTTTTCCCCATTTGATGAAAATTTACTGAGCTGCGTGCGTCGATAAAAATAAAGTGCCATAAATTGAAAAAGAGTATTCTTCAGCCTTCTGACTTTCCATCATATTTTTAATTCTTTATTTTCATTTTCGAGATTATTAATGGTGTTTTGACCACCTTTCTTTGAAACAAATTTGCCTTTTGAATGATTTGTTACTTTATGTACTGCTTGGTTGAAAATTTTTTCCTCACCACTATATTGTGGTGCACTATCTGTACAAATTACAGAGGTATTAGGGCATACAAAACTTTTAATATAAGGCCACAATTCCCTTTTGCTTTTATTTTTGACTTAAAAAAAAAAAAAGCCCCTCTTTGTCTTTCCGACAATATATCCCAAAAACAACTATTGTAGTATATTCAGCCTTTCGAATACTTCCTCTTTGTTAAAAACGTTTCATCTAATGAAATAGTTTTTTCTTGACCTCCCAGTTTTTTCAAAAATAGTATTCGTTAAGGGGTAATGTGTTCCGGGGCATTTACTTTTCTCCCTATTTTTACATACGAATCTGAACCCAACTTTCCTTCCATTATCATTCCAACATGCCACTTCCGATCCACACATATCACAAAAAAGAAACCTCGACCACACAGGTATTAATCCTATGTCAGTCAAAAATTCTACAACCTTCTTGTCACTCTCTAAATTTAAAAACATGGTAAAAATGCTAAAATTCACCAATAAAGGATGTATGTTAAAGACTCTTAAAACCACAAAGAGAATTAAAACTAAAACCATTCACTACACCTTAAAGCGACGGAGGACGTTTCCAAATAAAAAAAAAACACCTTATAATTCCCGGAACAACTACTCACTTAACCCACAGCAAACAAAACTGAAAATGACGCATCAAACTCCAAATCTGCCTCTTACAAAACTACGCTTTAGCAGTTACAGTTAAACTGCTTAAACCAATCACAAAATTCCTTTACCAAAAATCGTACTATTGTTGAATCAATCAACCAATCAATTTTTCTTCAAAATACAGCACCAGCCTACAGGTATCTAAAACTATCGCTACCATAAACAAACTGTCCAAGAAACTTCAAATTTGGTCAAGACACCCGCTTACGAAATTTCCCCCAACTTTAGCCTAAACGGGTGCTTTAGATATTCTACAAAAGAAAAAATTTTCACCTTTTTAACAAAATTCAGTCTATTGATGATTAACAAACACCACATATTATAATTAAGCGAATTCATTACATTTTTACTCAACGTATCTACATTTAATTTGAAAGCAACCAGAAATTTCACTTCCTAAAAACACAAATAGCATTCAAAAACCAAAACTAAAACTATGCAACTTCACTTTCACGGTTATCAGTTATTCTTTCAACCAATCACATAATTCCTTCAAACTTATTCAGTTACCAGTTCATTTCTTTGACCAATTACTTAATTTCTAATGACATCAAGAAACAAAAACACAACTCTGCAAAAAAGCTGCTAAATACCTCATCTTGATTGGCAATGCTGGCATGCCTGTTTATTTATTGTAAGCTTTGGTGACGTATCTGTCTTGGCAAACTTCCCATACTTCTTTTGCCAGTTAAGGTTCTCTGGTTGAACTTTTATGCTTCTCTGTTTATAGTAAATTCCTCTCTCCATGTCTGTGCAATATGGTTTTGTCGTATAATAGAGATATTTATATTAAACGAAAGTGTTTATAATTTCAGTTTGTCTGTCTTCCAAACAGTACAAAATTCATATACAGTCAACTCACTCTAATCCGCAAAAGTTTTGCCCAAAGGTTGTGCGGATTATAGGATTTTGCAGATCATAGGTCATTGTTTACATTTTCCTTTGCAGATTTAGAGTGAGTTGATTAATTTAATCATGCATGGAGATTAAAAACAAAAGATGATATTTAGTAAATTTTTAAGATTAACTATTTTTTCAGTAGTAACTCAACTTATCAATAGGTAAATAATTTAAGCATACTCGAATAGCAATAAAATATACATATTTATTTTCATATTTTATGTGCAGAAATAAAAATTCATAATTGATTACTCTAATAGTGATTTGTTTTATATTTTTACATTTGTTTTCCAAAACTTTAGCTTGCAAATAATTGTGTAAAAATGCAATTTTTTGTTCGGAAATAAGTTTATTTTGCAAGAAAACAAATGTATTTCTCTCCAATTTTAAAACTTTTGTCGAGAGACATATTTTTCCTTGATTGATTCTGTATCAGAATCCCTATCGCAATTGAGTGTGTTAACATGCAAAATGAAAATGAACATACGCAAAGTTGAGTTGAGCTAAACCTAAAAAAACTATGAATTGCGAGAATTGCCAGTTAATAGATCATTTTGATGAGCCTAGCAACCAAATGACTTTCCTCCTGCATGAAAAGCTAACTACTCTTGTAATTTATTTCAATGGGAGAAACCCAATTTTTAATGTCCTATTGTGGTATTAAATTTGACATTACATTTATATAGTTATGCTCTTTAGCATTGTTATTTATTACTGTACTGCATTTGTGATTGTATTTTTAAAATTATTATTTGATTGTTACGTGAGAATCACCAAACACATTGAAATTGTATTTTTTCAAAATTGATTTGTTTGTTTACATTAAAAATCAATTGTGGATTAGAGGAATTTGCGGATTAAAGGGAGTTGACTGTATGTTATTAAAAATCACAAAGTACTGATCGTGATTGGAAATAGTGTCTGTTGCATTTATAATTCTTCTATAGGAGCATTCAAATGAATTTCAATATGTTACTGTCTGTGGCAGCGTAAAGTCATTCATCCTTTTCAAGCACGATACAATATAAACATTTATAACTGTTTACTATTAAATTAAAAGATGGAAATAAATTTGAATTTTTTTTTTTTTTCAGGGTCTCTTAAAATAGTGATATACAGCTTTTTTGGAGATTATCTCTAAAATCTCGCTGAAGTGTACAGGTCTATGTTTTTGGCCTGCCTTGTAGTAGTTGTCAATCTACCGCCTGGGAGTTTTGGGCAATTTTGTCCAAATACTTTGTGAATGTGTCAGAAACTCTTAAAATCATTCTGTGCCCAAATATCCCCCCCCCCCTCTTAAGTAGACAGACCTCATTTCGCTTTCCCATAACCCTTGAACTAAAATCTCACCAGATTTAAGTACAACAAATAACCAAATTTTGCACAAAATTTGGTTATTTGTTGTACTTAAATTAGAAAACATTTTCCAACACAATATTGTGTTGGAAAATGTTTTCTAATTGAGTTTGCCATGCTTTATATTTGTTTAATTTGCTTCTAATAGTATTAAATTGATGGAACTTTCATTTTAGATTTCTTCAGCTGCTTGCAGTTTAAGTAGTGATGCATGCTTTGAGCTTGGTTTAAGAAGAGCTGATTTGCAGTGCACCTGGTGTGATAAACTTGCTCAGTTTAATTTAGATGATATTCTTAAAGATAATTGTCTAAATTGTTGTGGTGTGGTAGTAGAAAAAGAGCCTGTTAAAGTAAGACTTTTTTTCATCAAACAATTGTTTTAAATAGGGGTGTAACAGATATCTGTCAAGTATCCAGCCTTATCTGGCTGAAATTTCAATATCCGAAATACTGTTCGATATCCGAATCATAACTACCAGATATCCGGTTAGATACTACTAAAGTTCTATCTATTATATGCATAGGACAGGATGAAAAATTATATTTGATATAGTTAAACTTCCCCTATAAAGAGTATTTTATCACTAAAACGGGTGAACAGATTGTAACCAAATTTGTTTCATAGACTATACATAAGTGTTTAGGGAATTTTGATTAAAAAGCTCGAGTTAAAAATGTTCAAGTTGCTATTAAACACGAAAAAACAGCATTTGTACAAACATTTGTTCAGTAGTTTTTGAGCACATTTATAACTATCCAGGCTCATATTTAGAGCTGATTTCATGCTGCAAAGTGCTGCTTAGGGAACATTTTCTGAACTGAACTTTTAAATTAAAAAAAAAAAAAACTTAAGCACATTTCATGTAGTGTCCATATGCAAATTTGGAGGTAATCTTTTCATCCTTTTCAGCTGTAGACTGCTGTTTATAAGGGAAGTTTAATTATAAGCACAGTGTAGAGTATCACTTGAAAAGTATGTGCAATCAGTATATGCAGTTTTTCTCATGATAATCTCACAAATAATGTAATTTTACACTCTCTCCCAATAAAGTTTCCCAGATATTTTTACAGACTTGCCAACTTTTACGCTTTACGCGTAAAATTTACGCATTTCGACTGTTGTTTACGCTTTTACGCATACAACGCTTTTTTTTACGCATTTCCGGATATTTTCTTCCTAACTTGTGTATATTTCTTTAAAAGTGAAATTGATAATAAAAAGAGATGTATTAGGTTTTAAATTGAAATGATGTTCTATGTTAGGGCCTTTTTGCCTTTTCAATATGGATCTAAGTGGTAGCATCGGCACCATGATCCACATCGCACATCCATGTTGACACAATGCGCATCAAAATATTTTTCTTTGTTGCCACTGAGGCAAAGAAAAATCTTTTTCCACATGCGACGCCGAGTATTTCTTAATTGGTTTACCCAGTCATGACGTCATAGAGTAGAGCGAATGGGAGAATCGTTTACTAGGGAGTAGGTCTTTCTCCTGTGACTTGTGCGTCTCACGTGGTTTTCTTCGTTATCAGCCATCAGCGTGTGCCGCGCGCTTTGCGGTTAAGTGGTAGACGCAGATGGTAGTATGAGCATACTTCGATTGCTTTTCTGAGGATTATTTTCGATAAATGATCACTGGCACAGCATAACTTAAACTTTAAACAAAGTTATAGCAAAGAATGGGTATACAGGGGTCGCGCTGCCGATCGCCAACGTCGCAAATTGCGAAAATAAAATTAGTTTGGCGAAAGAAAATACGTTTGGGCGAAAATATTGACAATTGCTTTTCTTAATGATGTCCGAAAAAAATCTAATTTGGCGAAATGTTAAAAAGAGCCAGCGCAACCCCTGGGGTATATATAGTATCATATGTCAAAGGAGCGAAATTTGCTTATTGTAACGTGTGCCGGAGTGATTTCAGCATTTCTCATGGAGGAAAGTATGACATTTCTCGCCACTCGAGTTCGTCAAAACACAGTGAAAATGTGAAATGTGCTAACAGCAGTAAAAGTCTACAAACATTTTTCAAAGAGGGCGGACAGTCCAGTGGCAGATTAATGCAAGTTTCTCGAGGGTTGGGAAGTTAGAAGATTGACATATGCATCCATTTTATGGAAGAAATTTAGGATCTTACATTAATTTCTTTTTTCTCGGGGGCCGGTCGCCCCTCCGCCCCCCCTTTAATCCGCCCTTGGGACAGTCGGACGTTATTCATGCAGAACTGTTATTTACATATTTCTTGATCGAAAACAATGTTCCTATTTCAGCAGCTGACTATGCTGAATGTGAGAGGGTTTTCAGTATTATTCAGAAAAACAGAAATTAATTCAGGTGCAACTTGTCTAATAAGATTTTGGAAAGCCTTCTTATTATGAAAGATTTTTACTTCAGATTTTCTGAATAAAGCAGAAAAAGCTACTGCTGCTTCTTTGAAGTCAGCACAGTCAAAATGAGAGTTTTTTCAAGCCAGTTAAGTGATTATAATTAATAAATTGTTAGTCACAAGAAATCTGGAAAATGGTGTATTAATTGATTTGCCTTTTATTCAACAACTTCATTTTCTTTTATTGTTCTTAGCTTTATTTAATACTTCAAACAAATAATTGTGATATAAAATGCATTAAAAAATAATACTTGTGCATTATATGGTGAAAGGTAAAAAATAACGCTCACGCGTTGTATAGCAAAAAGTGTCGAAATTTCTGTTCGCGCGCTGTTTTACACATTTTGATTTTCCCAAGTTGGCAAGTCTGTTTTTAATTTCAGGCATGAAAGTTTTCAAACTTTTGACTGAATTCAGTCTTTAACATCATTCAGGCTGTTTTCGATATCTATGTAAAAAATGCAGTGAAAAATTAACTAATATATTTTTTTTCTGTTTCTTTTCTTCTATTAAGCAATCAGTTAATAAATTGATTATTAAAGAATAATAAAACTACATGTTTTAACACCATATATGCATTAGATACTGCTGTTCATTATTTGTGGGCATTGTTAACTAGATATGTACAGTTAAATACTAACATAGCTTTGTTTGAAATTTAGTACAAATTCTTTGTTTAATAAGGAATTACATTACATAGACAATAAAAAGCAATATGATGAATAACAGTAACAGTGGGTGATGTATTAATTGTGTATTGATTTGATTTAATTGTATCGTGCAAAGTTCAGTCTTTTTTGCTGATTTGTACTTTCATGCCTGTAATTTGCTCCGAAAATCCGATAATTAACCAAAAAAAAAAAAAAAAAAAATTTTTTTTTTGAAGACAGAATAATCTATAAAGGCAGGGGGAAATTTTCAATCTTCATCTTTTTGTAAATGACAATATTTTATTGAGCATTCCTTTATTGAATTCTCCAATACCTAATGATTAAAAATTAACCATTATTTTACATATTTATTTTTTAATTGAATTTAGTCATTTAAATTCATTTATGATTTTCTGCAAGTTTTAATTGGTTTTTAAAAGTAAAGTCTACTTAAAAAATGTACATTTAAAATGCGTTTGTGAAATATTTATTAGTGAAAATTATAACGGCTGCTTGTACAGACAGCCGTGTTGTAACATGGTATTTTACTAGTTTAAAAAAGTTATTTTAGTTACTACTACCAGGGGTCTGTTTAGGAGAAATTTGGATTCGTTAACGACCCCTTCACAAAATATTTTATGATAAAAACAGACCTTTCACAAAATATTTTATCTTAAAAATGGACCCTTCACAGTATTTTTCATTTGAAAAACAGACCTTTCACAAAATATTTTATCTTAAAAATGGACCCTTCACAGTATTTTTCATTTGAAAAACAGACCTTTCACAAAATTCTTCCTATGATGAACAGCTGCCCTTTCACAGATGTGTTTATATAGTTTCACATTTTAAAATAAAATGAATTTTTCCTACATAAACTGATGCGTGAACAATTCTTTGCCAATTTACAGTTTTTTAAAATAGAGCTTCCAATAAATTGTCTTAAAATGGAACTTTAATACTAAATTTAAATTTGTATTTGAGAGGCATTGCACGGGAAAATCAGGCAAAGGGTTGCCATCACCATCTCGAAATTTCATGTTTTTTTTTCCTTGTGTTGTCTTACGCAAGGAAAAAGCAAATCTTAAATATTTTTCATTTACCTCCTTTAGTTTTGGAGTTATTGGGGGGGGGGGGGTCAAAGTACCCCAGAGGAATGACTTAGAAATAATTTAGAGCCATTTTTGCCACTTTACTGTCTTGACTGTGACTGGCTCTGAAGTGCTTCAAAGAATTTTTTCTTTTTATCTGATAACATACCTTGAATATTAACATCTCAAATTGAAAATTCATTCAAAAATAGTCCCAAATATTCCCAATTTAATAAAAAATGCAGTTTTTAAAAATCCTTTAAATCTTGGCGCTGAAATGATACAGAATTTTTTTTTGCAGTGCAATTATATATCTTCATATAAAGTGAATGTTAAAAAATTTTTAAGGCCCCCATGGCCCCTCAGTACAGTGGCCCCAAACATGGTCCTTAACACTATTTTATGCAATTTCGAAGCATCGGTACAGCTGAAGCCGACTACCCACAGGAGAACTACAATTGGCATGGAGATGTAGTATCAACATAGTAGTTTCATATTATAAAAAAACATTTTTTGAAGGTACAACTGTTTCGAAGAAAAATCCCAAAAAGTACCTCCCTATTTTCAACATTTGCCTGACAGGCATGGGGGCATTTTGATGCTACTTTTAGAAATTTAATCGACTGTAGCAATGTTGAAAATTAACTTATTCTGCATAGATCACAAATATATTTTCCATATATCACAAATAGTTCTTTTACAGGGGCACTCGTAAGATTTACATTACCTGTATGTGGATCTCTGTAACCACAGAACTGTTTTCACTGAAAGAAAGCTACACTATTCCTGAGTATTATAGGCTACCTTCAGCATGCAGCATAAATAATTCTTTTACAGGGACACTCAAAAGAATTCTAATACATATGCTACATGGACATCTCTGTAACTACTGAACCGATTCTAAAGATCTTTTCACTGAAACGAACGGAATGATAGCAGCAGCATCCAGCCGCTCCCGTGACTCTCCTCCGCTTCTATTCTCAGAGACCAGTTCAGGAGGTCATTTCTCTGTTCGCACATGCGGTCGAGGGAAAAGACCTGATGTTTTGTGCTATAGAAACCTACAATACAGTGCATTATCTATGATGAGTGTATTTAATAATACTTGGGGGGGGGGGGAAGAAAAACTTACGTTTTATCAAACTCGTGCTCAAGTAGAGGAGCTGCCACTGTATATATTTGAATATCAACAAAGAAATTTCAGTTGAAAAGTTAAGAATCAGTTTATACTTGGGTCAGTAAAATGTAGGGATAAAAAATCCAAAATATTGCCATATTAGGATAAATGTAGTTTAGTAATTCGGTCACCATCTACGATTCCTTTCCTAGATTTAGTTAGTGCTCCCAGTGTTTCAAGAATGGGCAGATAACCCAAAAACATTTTAAATATATACCAGAGTTGCCAACTCTCCTGATTTAGGCAGGAGACTCCTGATTTTTCATTGATCTCCTGCCAACCTGATTTAGGATACATTTCTCCTGATTTTTGATTATTTGCTCATTTTCTCCTGATTTTTATCATTCATCACCTGAATAATGCGATTTTTTGAATTTGAAATCTTTTTCTAAGTTTTGTCGTGGCAACCCTTTCCTGCAATCAAACTAGTTCCAGGAACCCATGCATGTGTGACATCAAAAAGTTCGGACTTCACTGACAAATGTATAATAGTGAAAGAAATGCAGCTTCATGTTCTAAAGCATTAAAATTTCTATCTTTTTCCGTCACTCTTAAGAATGATTATTTTTCGTTTGACATTGTTTTGTTTAATCCTCCAATGCCTTAAGAGTAAAAATTGACCCCAATTTTTAACTTTCTAACTTAACATTTTTCTTGTTGCTAAATTTTTTACAAGCTACTGACTACCTAATAGAAGACATGACCCATTTTTTTTTTCTTTTTTGTGTGTGTGTCCAAAAATATTTATATCTGGCAACAAACAGCACCAAAGATACTTTTTTCTCTCTCTAACTCTAAAATGTAGTTTCAGCTGATACAACCCTGATCTTTTAAAATTTTTTTTTTAATCGAAAACAAGTTTCCTGATTTTTAGAATAAAATCTCCTGATTTTTCACCTTGCCAGGTTGGCAACTCTGATATACTAATTTGAAGAGAACTTAGAAAATGTTGTCCTGAATATTTTTTATTTTTTAAATTTTTAGGACCAAAACACTTTAAATAAATTTGTAATGAAACAACAAAACACTTCAATTATGCACCAACTTAATTGGCAAGTGATTTATCCCTCTGCTGCTTTTTTATATTTGGATTAGGCTCCTTGCAATTTTGAGCAATTTTTTAAAATTAAAGGTATAAGTTTGACTTCTATTTGGGGTTATATGGTGGCTCATTTGACACAATGTTTCCCAACCTTTAACACCTGCGGAACTTTAATTTCTTTTGTGAGCCGACATCACATATAAGTAAAATTTTTTTAATCTACTATAAGTAAGAGGTGGGCTAAATTTCGCTTGCTCGCTGAAAAATCAAGAATGGTTTGCCTTAAATCTGGTAGAAACCTTGGTTTATAGTTATTGATTATCCTAAGTCTGAATTCTATCTTTCTCATCACATTAATTTAAGAAAAGAAAAAAAATCTGACTTAAAATACTATTGATCCATTAACAATCTAAAAAAAAAAATTAATTTTGTAATGTATTATTATTATTATTATTTGTTGTTGTTGGACTCCAGGTAGTGAAAAATGCTGATAAAGATGATTTATGTTTAGATCCAATGAATGAGTCATAATGCTTGTGGTGGTATGCGATGCTGATACCTATTTTACATTCTGTGGTGAGGAGTTTCTCGTAATAGAAGGGTCAAAAAGTTATCTGTCTATGACCAGAGATAAAATATGGAAATTTTTATTATTACTCTGTTCTTCCAGATTTGAAGTGTTAGACCAAAAGATAAAAACTTGTGTTTGAAATTTGGCATCTCCATTTAATCTTGTCCTCTAGATATATCCCCTAAGTACCCCAGTAGCACATGCAGCATCGGTGAATATTGGTTAAATCTGAAACAATAAACATCTTACTTGAAACTCATCTAATTCAAGTGCATCAACAATTAAAAAGTTATTTCATGTTGTAGCAAAATATTTAAATATTAAAAGAGGGTAGTGCTGTTGAAGGATTTTCCAAAGTGAAATGCATGTAGGGTCAGGAAATTTTTCTCTGGAAGCTTCCGAAAGTATGAAAATACCAGGAAATGCCCTTTCAGAAATTTAGTGCATGCCCTGTTTATGTAAATATCTACCATTTTCATAAATGTCAAAGTGTGAATTAATATGTATTTTTCCCTTTTTTCATATAATATATATTTTTCCTGAATTTCATTATAAAGCTTGCCTAATAAATGTCAAAATGTGAATTAATATATATATTTCCTTTTTAGAAGTATCCACAAGCACGTCTAGAAGTATGTGGATGAAAAATAGGTCACTACCCACAAATCCAAGGTAAATGCTTTTTCATTTACATATTTTTGAATTATTATGACATGTATGTGAAGCCCATAAGATTTATGGATGTATTTGTAAATTTATCACTATTTTGAAAAAAACTCTCAATAAAGCCTCTTGTAAGCAGATCCTCTGTTAATTGAATATTTAATGCAATGTGTTTCATTCCCTTTCCATTCTGTTTAAGATAAAGTATGTACACATACTAATTGTAATGCCCATTGTTTACAAGTGGATGATTCTTGTTTATTTAAAAAGAAAAATGAAAAAAAAAATTAAATACAGTGAAATATATTTAATACAAAAATGCTTAACATGAAATGATATAGTGGTCCTAGAATACTGTCATATGTACAGTATACCAGGCAATTTACTGTGAATGTTTGACACAAAAAAATAATTTGTTCTCTTCAGTTTCTAGTTAAACATTCTTCACTGTATTTAATTCTGTGTTTATTGCTACATCTAAGGATAATTTCAATATGGTTTATTAAAGACTTTTTTTGGAGTAGAATAATAAATACAAATATAAACTACAAAAACTTCATTCGTAAAAACACATTTTAAAGATGCAAGTACTTTCGACATGGCATCCTCAGCCATCATCATCAGGCTTAAACTGTTGAAATTTCTTCTTCAAAAGGAGCTCATGCAAACATTCATATAGTTGCACATACATCATATTTTTTGCCATGTTAGCTTTATCCATGATCTCCAGTGCCTCATGATAAAAAACATAACTTCTATTTTTAACTCATTTATGGTTTTAACTCATTGTCTGGCGCAGTATGTCCATTTTGGACCTTGTGCCATTAAACACCAACCAACCATCTATTTTTAACCCTCTGAGTGTTTGGGAAATGGGCAAATAGTGTAAATTTGCTTTCATGCAGCTTTAAAATTTTGCTAGGAAAATTTCTAATCAAAAGATGAGCTCCTAAATTATTTACAAGGTTTAATATCAAAACATATTTTATAATATCTGGAAGTTATGAATAATTTAAATTATGTTTGCATTCTAGTGAAAACTGGAACAAAGTGGATGCTATTTTACGTCACAACTGCTTGGAAGGTTAAAATCTGCTAGTTTTTCAACTCTATAATAATCTTTTGCTATTAGTTCTGTATGTAAGGGCAAGATGCGAGTAGTATAAAATGCTGTAGATTGTTTTCCAAATTTTAATGTTGTTGAAATGTTTTTTTAATCCTTCCTTAATTCTTCTTCTAGTTTCATCTCTAACATCCCTATGTATTGTTGTTTTCTGAAAATTAAGCTAATTTTATAAATTCCCTCTGTTTCTTTTTGAAAATGCTGAGATTTAGCTTTATTTTTATTTTCAATTTAAAGGAAAATTTTCCAGTCCACTACTTGTTTAGAAATCATCAAGCTCATTGGCACACACACACTTACGCTGATAGCAAAATTTTCCATTAAATTGAAAATAAAAATACCAACAAATAAGACCAAAGCAGAGCATTTTCAAAAGAATAAGTGACGAAAATCATTTTGATTAATTGGAAACAGCAGGGATTTATTAGTGCAACAGATTTTAAATTTAATAATACTGAAACTGTTTGAGGTCATGTTGCAGACCACTGGTCATAATTCTGCTCCTGGGAACAAAACTTTATCTAAAACATTTTACAGTATTTCCAACTTTCCCTGATTAGAGGGGGGGGGGGGAGCACCTGGTTTATAAGCACCCCCCCCCCTCCAAAGAAAAAAATAACTTGATTTTAGGCATACTACTTCATATTTTTATCTTTCATCATTTGAAAAATGTAATGAAACTTCATCTACTTTATGAAATGTTACTTGAATATTGTTTCGAATTTTTTCACAAATTATTATCAGAATACTTTGTATAAAAAATGGAAGGCAATGTATAAAATACTGATTATTTCATAGATAATTGTAGAAGGGGAGGGGGGCATCTGTGACATTCTGAAGAGGAGCCTCACATTTGTGGTTTGCCACTGTGTTTTTACTGCATCCTCCACATAACCCCCCCCTTTTTTTTTTCTTCTCAGAATCTAATTCTTTTCATGCTTTTGTTTCTTTCAGCATTTGTGAAAAGTGACCTACCCCATAACTTTCCATCATTAACAATTAAATATGTCAGGGGTGCAGATCCAGTCATTAAACTCCTTGATGCTGATGATAATGTGCAAGAAGAATTGAGTATACAAAAGTGGGATACTGATACAATTACAGATTTTTTGAAAGAGCATCTGCAATAAAATGAGGAACTAATGCCTTCTGATGCAGTTACTGATTCCTTAAAAGAACATTTAAAGTTGAATAAATTTCCATTATTTTCAATTTCAATGTAAATTTTTGGTAGAAAGATTGTAACTCAATGTCAAAAATTTTCAATATGCGTTTATAATGTTACAAAATGAATAACACACCATGCCTTATGACTAATGACAGTTATTCATGAAACCATAATGCTGGTATGAGTAACTTAATGATTCCATATAAGGTATTAGGTATACATTTTGGAACAATGTGAGTGTGTTTGAAACTTCTTGACTTCTGTGTTGTATATCCTTCTGTATGCATTGTAAAATCAATTTAAAAGAACTTTTAACACTGCATGAATTTTGAAGAATAAAAAATTATCTTTTTATGTTATTCATTAATATATTTATTTATGTTTGTACTTTTTAATTTTGTGGCAGCTTCAAAAATTAAACTATTCATATCTCTCAACTATAGAATGTATGTTTGTAGTTTTGGGTAGGGTGTCAGGTTTTATGAATTTGCAACATTTTGTCATGCTATAATGAGCTTCAAATACTTTTATTTACTTGCTAATTGTATGGGCTTGTATGATAGTTATGTACAGGTAGCTTGTAAAAATTCCAGGGAAAAAGATCTTGCTCTTTATTTGTTTGTCAATTGTTGTACAGCAGCGTTATATGTACCATTCGTTTATAAATAATACATACTTTAATTTTGTATTCATACAATTTCAGGGCTCATACGCCCTCAGAGAAATCCAACATTATGTTGTCCCTCAGGGGGAAGACCTTCTTTAGGTTTTTACGGGTGTCTCAATCCCGGGGCCCCAGCGATCTTTCACTTTTCTTTCCTCTACCCTCCCCTGTTCTTAGCTTTATCCTTCACTTTCCCCTTCGGTGTAGTTTCCTCTTTGGAGGTGAAGCCCCCCCTTTAGAAGCTGTGGTCGCTCTGTGCTGTCAGCTTCTATTGGCGGAAAACTACTCATGTGTTTGCCGTGTGTGGAGACCTGTGTCCCCGGAAATGGGGATCCTGGTCTCCACGCACCTTATCGTAATTGAGGGGATTTTCTACAAAACATTGCTTTGGCCTTGGCTTCGGGTAAACGGGAGGTGCACAACGTTCCCCTGTGTAACAATCGGCTGGTGGTACTGGTTCGGCCAACTGCTAGGGTTCAAGCAATCGGACATCTACTGGGCACATCGTTATGGGTGGATGCTGTTTAAGGGATCTACTGTCTGTGTATAGACCCGACTAGTACTGGTGCATGTACATGCATCCCCTTGTTGGGCTTCATGGTGGGCGGTGCAATCGGGTCCGAATCCCCAAGTCTTATGCTGAAGCAGTCAAATCTGTTAAATCAATTGCTGTACAAACCGAGCCACCAAAATCTGTGCCTGTCTCTATACCTACTTCCACTACTAAAACTAAACACTCAACCTCTACCCAAAATAATTCTTCCATAGCTCTACAAAAAAGCACATCCAAGTAGAAGTCTCAAAATTTCAACTCCACTCAAAATAGAGCTATAATTAAAAAAACTGCAGCCTATAAGGCAAAATACAGTAAGTCCAAACTTAAAAACATCCTTCCAGAAAGACACATTGATGACTCTATTCTACGTTTGGATCCTACTGATTCTGACATTTCAGATATTATGGACGGTGATGCTATCCCAAGTACCCCACTTACACCTGTGGGAACTAAAAGCAAGCTCTCCGTCCTCCCTAACATCACTTGATTATGGCCCTTCTGCTTTCTTGGAACTGCCATGGTTTTTAAAATAAAATTGATGACCTCAAAACTTTAATCTACGATAATAATCCTGCTTGCCTAGCCCTTCAGGAAACATATCTCAGAACCAATAAACAAATGCAAATCTGCAATTATATCACCCTCCGAAAAGACTATGTGCTAGGGGACAGGGCCTCTGGTGGAGTTGCCCTCTTAATAAATAATAAACATCCTTATCGTACAATTAATCTTAACACTGCTTTGCAGGCTGTCGCCGCTAGCATCCATCTCAAACAACTTACCACAATCTGCAGTATTTACAATCCTCCCCCCCAATGAAACAATCAGTCAAATTTTACTGAATAATCTGGTCCAACAACTTCCATCACCTTTCATACTCCTGGGGGACATGAATGCTCATAGTCCCATATGGGGCAGTAAAGATATCAACAATAGAGGGCAAGAAATTGAACAACTCATAATAGACTATAATCTTTGCATCATGAATAATGGCGACAACACCTACTTCCATTATCCAACTAAATCATTCCATGCCATAGATATTGCAATCTGTTCTCCCCCAATCCATCCTCTGTATAATTTCTCTGCTTTTAGTGACCTACATAATAGTGATCACTTCCCAATTCTGCTCTCACCTCTATATCAAAACCCTACCCATAATTTTACCATCTCCCATTATGTACACCAAAAAGCAGACTGGGCTGCCTTCACTGAGCTATCTGTCATACCCCCTGAAGCCATAGAAGGTATGATTGATGAGGTCATTGAAAAAGTTACTTCTATCATAATAAAATCTGCAGATGCTTCTATCCCTAAATCAAATAATACACTCCGAAAAAACAAAAAACCGTGGTGGAATGAGACATATACACTAGCCAAGAATCAGTAACAGAAAGCGTGGGGCACCTTCCGGCGGTACCCTACAACCAAAAACCTTATTGCTTATAAAAAAAAGCCAAAGCATACACCAGTAAAATACGCCGGCATTCACAAAAGGAATCCTGGATTGACTATGTGTCTAGGATCACTACTTCTATTTCCAGTAAAGAACTGTGGGCTAAAACTAAAAGGACAATGGGCATCTACAATAACCATCCTATATCCTGCCTTTTCATCAATAACTCCATAATATCTGACCCAAAAGAGATTGCAACACTATCGCTAAGTCCCTAGCTTTCAATTCTAGCAGTACCTCCTATTCAAACACCTTCCTTCCATATAAACAACAATCTGAAAGGTATAAATTAAATTTTAATTAGGGATCGACCGATAGTATCGGCGCCGATACCTCCAATTTTTTTAGGTATCGGTATCGGTTCTTCCGATTCTAAAAGTATCGGGAAAGTATCGGTTTCTGTTGCTTTCATCCATTTTCACCGATACTTTTCAACCGATACTTCGTTTTTCAGAAAAAACAACGCAGTCGCAACACCATTCTAGAATCCTTGTTTTGGTAATGAGATGAGAGGCGTCGTTTCATTGGCACATTTGTTTGTGCGAGTGTTTTCGAACTGTGTTTTTTTTTTTTTAATTGTAACCATCGCTAAATGGATGTCGTATCACTAAGTGTGGTCGAAATTATGGACGAAGAATCGTTAGATGACAGTTTAACAGGACAATCGCCTATTCTTCTAAATTATTTTGAATTAGTGCCCAACACTAAATACGCTCTCTGAAAGGATTGCAAAAAACAAATGTCGAGAGGTAGGCTATAATTTTACTTCAGTTTTATGAACGTTTATTTTCTCACTGTGCTGACTCGAAAAAGAGTTCATTCATATATATACATATATATATGACAACTAAATGTTTGTAATATTTGCTGAAATAACTGCAAAAATCTCTAATCTCTGTACAACAAAATTTTCTCTATAGCAAATTTTTCAACTGGAACCAAGCGAGTTTCGTTATAGGGAGATTCAATTGTGTGTATATATATATATATACACACACACACACACACACACACACACACACAATTGAATCTCCCTATAACGAACTCGCTTGGTTCCAGTTGAAAAATTCGCTATAGAGAAACTTATAGTCTCGGGCAATTACAGATTTGTGTATCATTCTGTTTTGAGAAGTGTAATAATTATCAATATCTAATAATTATTTATATAGTTAATTTAAAAAATTAAAGCTGTATTAGTATAATTAGTAATACTAATTATTATATAGTTTATTTCCAATTTTGGGGTAAAAAACATATTTCTTGTGAATAATAGTATTTAGTTTATATGTAAGGGAAACACAGGACTAATCGGTGTGTACCTGCTCTTCGTACGGAAAAGATCAAATACATGGATCCTTCCGGATTAATTGTGACTTAACCCTGTCCGGAGAACCAAAATATTTGGATTTTCAAAAAGAACGTAAAAATGATCATATGAGTTCATATTAAACATAAATCTTGCTAAAACATTTAATAATTCACTTAGTGGTTAAATAATTGGCGCAGATAAATAAAACCATTAATTAATGTGAACTTATTATGCATTTTAAGGGAAGGATTTATATACGTATTTAATGAACAATATCTAAATGCATATGTACTTACATAATACTGTGCAGTTTATACATTATCACAATTTAATGAAGTTTAAGTAATCAAAAAAATATTTTCATATGTGAAAGAATTCTAATTAAAGAAAATCTAAATAAAAATTGCAAGAAAGACACATATAGTAAGAGCAAGCAGGAAGCTGTTTTTGGTCTAATGTGGAAACCTTTTATCTGGCTCATAGCAACAATTAGGCGACAAAATAGAGGTTGAGAAAAATTGATTTAAATATTTGCACCAGTCGCCACTGGAAATGAAATGGATTATCTTATATTCCTTTAACTCCCACCTCCCGTGTTTGTGTTCTGTCAAGCCTAAATGAGGGGCATCTACCTATAGGGTGGGGGCTTGGGCGGAGGACATTTTAAGGGAGTCTAACGCATATTCACGTAACATCTGGAGAAAATCGCCCAAAACTCTAGACTGCTAGATCGACAGCGACCACGATCGACCACGCGAGGAGAAAGAATTCCGAACCTACACACTAAGACGCTTCCCAGTGCTCGGCTTTTTTATAAATTTGGCCATTCGTTGGCATAATTTGAATAGAAAAGAAAGACTAGAACTACTATAAATTCACATTTCAACGTATCCACTGCTTTTTCTTTTTAATGCTTTCTACTGGGATCAAATTTCATCATTCTGTTATTCATTTTAACGAGAACTACACTCTCGTTACAAAAACTGCCCAATAGAGACAGGTTTAAATGACATTAAATTATGTAAAGTATCGGTATCGGTTAAGTATCGGTATCGGCTATTTCTGAAAATGAATTTATAGGTAAAGTATCGGTATCGGTCATCGGCTAAAATATGGTATCGGTCGATCCCTAATTTTAATACTTCTTCCCATTTTCCTTACAATAGCATATTTACCGTCAATGAACTCATGAGGTACCTAAAGCAGTCATCAAATACCTCCCCTGGTCCAGACGGCATCACATATGAAATGTTAAAACACCTACCCACAATTCTTTACTTCTACATTTAAACAATACAGGGATGAAATTCTTCAGCTTTTTAGCTGATTTCAGTTTTTTGCGAATAAAGAGGAATTCACTTTTTCTCTGAAAATTCTTTTTTCTGTGAATTCCTGATTGTAGTTATTAGTTAACTGTCTGATATTTTTATTTTTTAGCATGTTCCAATGTTTTTCTTCTTAAAACTTCTTTCACATTAATTATATACAAATATCACATGTACAAATTTTTTGCTCTCGTATGATTTCAGCCCTGACAATAGAATCTGGAATGAGCATGCATTTCCTTCCTTTTGGAGGAATGCTGTGTTCATTCTCTTTCCTAAACCTGGAAAAGATGCATCTGATCCGAATAATTACTGCCCATAGCCCTGACCAGTTGCTTGTGTAAGCTGATGGAAAAGATAGTTAATGCTCGCCTAGTTTATATTCAAGAAGCCCAGGGCCATATACACCCTTTTCAGAGTGGCTTTTGTAAAGGCAGGTCCACCAGTGATAACATTTTAAATCTGGAGACATACATTCCTGCGAGAAAATCATTTAGTGTCCATCTTCTTTGAAATAGAGAAAGCCTATGACAGGACATGGCGGTATGGTATTCTTCGTGACCTCCACACTTTGAGCTTCCGTGGCAATATGCCTATTTTTTTACAAAACAACCTTTCTCTGCAAAATTTCAAAGTCCGCATAGATAACAGTGTCCAGTAATTTTATTCAAGAAGAGGGTGTGCCTCAAGGTTCTGTACTCAGTGTCACCCTCTTTTCCATAAAAATTAATGACATTTTAAACCAACTCCCTTCCACTGTTAGTGGTAGCCTTTACGTAGGTCACTTACAGGTCTCTTACCAGGGCAAGGACATGAGTCTCTTAGAACGGCAATAACAAAATATCATCAAATGCATTTTAAATTTGTGAAACACTAATGGTTTTAAAATCTCTGCCAACAAGACAGTAGCCATTCACTTTTGCAGGAAGTGTGGGATCCATCCAGATCCAGAACTTAGGCCGATCCAAAATAGAAGTCCACTATTCTGCCAAGTTTTTAGGTGTTTACTTCAGGGTTGGCATGGTTTAAACTGACTGGTTTAAACCACGGTTTAAATCATGGTTTAAACCAAATGGTTTTTTTCTCAAAAAAACCAGTTGGTTTTTTTTTTTGAAGGAATAATTTAAAATTCCGAATACTACAGATAGAATATGTTCTGATATCTTTTAAAATTATCCTTATAAGTATCAACAATAAGTTTTTATGTCAATCTAATAGACATCTTATTGTTTTATCATTAAAAATTATTAATTAAACTTTAATTATAGACTGCATTTTTAATTTGTTTCTAAAATAGAGGTTTTGTGTTTTAACAACTTATTTTTAAACCTTAAAAATATCATTTTGAACAACTTATCACCATTATTACTGATGAATCTAAGTGCAAGATTCCATGTAAAATGTAGTAAACAGGTAATATTGTATTATATTATATACTAAATGTAAAAAATAGTATCTCTACATAAAATATTAAAAATTGAATGATTTCAATGTCCACATAAGTATAGCAACAATTGTTTAATTACTTAGCTTTAATTACTTTCAGAAGGAATATTAATTGTTATCTGAACATTTTACAAATACTTTTATTTAGAAGTATGTAACAGGTAATTATAAAAGGATTTTTTTAAAAACCTGGTTTAAACCAAAAAACCCGGTTTAAACCAAAAAAACCGGGTTGTTTGGTTTTTTTCAAATAAACCGGGTTTTTTTCCAACCCTGGTTTACTTTGACAAGAAACTCACGTTCGCTAAACATATTTCCTACATTCGCAGCAAATGCGAAAGGAACTTGAATATTTTAAAGGTGCTTTCCAATACCTCTTGGGGGCTGAATGTGATGCCTAGTTGCATATATACCGTGCTGTTATCCGCTTCAAAATGGATTACGCTTGCAGTATTTATGGATCGGCGTGCAAGTCAGTTTAAAAAAAAACTTGACACTGTGCATCATACTCTACTACGTATCTGCTCCGGAACTTTTAGAACTTCACCAGTCCAGAGTCTTTACATCATCTGTGATGAGCCATCCCTCACTCATACTCGTCATAAGATTTCACTTAATATAATTTTCCAGATACTTTCTCATCCTTCACACCCTTTAAAGTCCTCTTTTTTAGATAATTGCCTTAACCAAAATCATCCATCTTGCATTCCTCCTTTTGGACTCGGGAGTCGCCGGAGTCTTATGGGTACCCATTTAGCTCCCCAAAGCATAATGTTTTGCAATGTTCTGCAACGCTCTCTCAACTAGCCAAAAATGTTCTGCAGGAAATATACCTTAATATACAGAGGGCTATTATGTTAGGATATTAGTAAGCGTAACCTATATCTAAAATATTAAATGAAATTAGAGAAACTTTGTGTAATTATCAAAGTAACAAGGAAATGAAACATTAACCGAACAGATATATATATGTAGAGAAAATATTTCGAACTAAAGCTTAAAATTCCCGGTCGCCAGTCGCCAGGTGGCGATTAAACTTAAAAAACTGGCGATTTACGACTTTCTGACTACCGGCCAGACGAATTCTATCGTTTGTTAACTCAGGTTTCACACTAGACTGAGGGATTGCGTGATTCTTGCAATGCCACACAGAATCCCTCTCAAAACAAACAAACAAAAAAAAGTAGTGGGCTTTTCCTGTGTGCTGGGTTGTTCAATTTTGATGAAGCAGCTAAATATTTAATGGGATAAAGAATCAAATATTATTAAATTCTATTGTTATCAAAATCATTTGTGTATTATATTGCTAATTTTGATATTTATAATCTTCTGAGCTCATTCTAGGCGAGGTCAGTGGTGCGCCGCGCCCCGATGCCCTTTAAAAAAAATTCGTTAGCGCCCGATGATGAAAAACTAGACACCCTCTTTTGCCAGCGAAGTTCTTTTTAATCTCTAAGAAAGTTTCTTTAGCCCTTTTATTTGTTTAACTGTTATTTGTTTGCTTACACCTAATGTGTTAATGATACTTGTCAAATGAAAAGGAGGAATTTGCACAACTGCTATGGTAATAGAACTCTCCCACCCTCTTTCCCCCTCCCGGAAGCACTCGGGAGGCCCAGTCCGGGTAGTAGCGGACCTTGATGAGAAGGGGGATGGAAATCAACTGTGTAAAAACTAATTCATCTATAATTTTTTTATTAATGGACCGATTTGTTTGAAAATTTAGGGATCACTTTTAAATGCAAAAATTGATTCAGAGTCTAAATTTTAGAAAGACATCTTAATTTGTTCAAAAGTTAGAAATTTATTGTCAAAACATAATTTCTTTCCCCTTTCTTACTTTGTGGCTTGGAGTTACAGAATGCTTTGTGGTTTTCTTAGTGAGCTAGACGGGGAGGCAAATGTTCTTATCTCCATTCCGGCTATTTCAATATTACCACTTAAATAGATGACCAGCTGAATGTTAATATCAACGGAATATTTATTGTGGCTGCATGATAATCCTGAAAATTTTTTTAGCTATTGTTGTCCATTAAAAAATAATTAAGAACTGGAATTTGTAGTGGAATAAATATTGAATAACTGGAATAGATATTTATACCATTATAGGGTTATTTTGAACAGAAGAGTTATTAATATTTTTATGCATTAACTATAATATTTTAATTGTTTGAACTTTGCAAAATAGAGAATGAAAATAAAAGTAAAATAATTTTCTCAATAAAAAGACTTTTGTTCCTTAAGACTTCTGGGTATTTCATATTTAAAATCTTTTCTCTTCCTTTATAATCTTACCCCTCCCCCTCCCTACAACCAAATGCTCAGAAGTCTGGTGCACTTAAGTACACAAGCAGTGTAACAGACCCTGTGTCTCCTTGTCATGAAGTATGCAAAAGTGCTAGTGCAAATATAATGAGACGTTTCTTTGGTGAAGATGGGCCTGGAAAGTTGATATGTGTTTGCACTGCTGACATTTTATATACAGCTTTCTTTCCATCTTTTTCTGGGGAGTTAAATGAGTATGGAGAAAAAGAACTTGCAGAATTCTGTACAGTTTTTAATAAAATATATTGAATTTTTCGATTTTTCAGAAGAGATAATTAGAAAATATAATCGGGCCAATAATTTAAATTTATCATACGCTATCGATGTTAATTTTTATATAAGTAAGGCTAAATATTCTTAATTGCAACAAAAACCATAAAATATTCAAATGTTGCATTCGCAAAATGTCGCAATTCTCAAGATTTTCAGACCGATGTTCCGAAATCGCGTAAATTTTCGGACCCGTTTATAGCAGTTTTGCATTTCTAAATGCATCCATAATTACTTAAAGCATAGTATTATCTATAATAATTATGAATAAACTGTAATAGGAAGACCAGTTTAACAAAACAATCGTTCACAGCATAAACTTGCAAGAGCGCGAAACATCCGGAGCATCGTTACTAACTGCTTTTGCTACGGCGGTAAAATCTGAAATTATGAATATTTATTAAATAATTTGCAACCGTGTAGTTACTAAACATAACTTCTGACATTGCAGTATCAAGATCGACAGGCGGAATTGCTTAATCTCCCTTTCCCTTTCTAAGTATGCGCGCGTATATTTGTTTGAAAATCCTGATCGCGTTTTCTTGTTGTGTCAGCAGAAAACAAACATCGGAGAGGCACCTTTAAGGTCAGCTCATAGGTCACAAAAGATGAAATAATAAAGCTATTTAATAAACATCATATTCAGAAGAGGGTAAATTATTTGCAAAAATGCATTTTAACGGGTTGCATGTATGAAGGTCTAATTTTACTACTTGTAATTTTGAAGTGGCCATTTTAATCGATTGTATTTTTGTAAAGGAGCCGTTTTAATCCAATTTTTTTAAAGGGGTCGCACATAACAATTCTCAGTTTTATATGTTCCTATAATTTTTAAAAATTATAGGAGTATTACACTCAAAGCAAGAGACTTTGTCTCGAGCAGACATATTTACCAAGGGGAAAACGTAGCTAGAAAATGAATGTGAATGATATTGCAAGTGATAGGCGCTGTCCGTTCTCCACATGTGGGGTCCAAAAAGGTGGCGCTCTCCCAGAAGGAGATGATCAGGCGCCTTTTGGGTGATAATTCACTTTTGACTAATTGCCGCAGTGTCATCTCCCCCCCCCCACACACACACACACAAAGGAATATATTCTTTCTATGCCTGGATGCAGGAGATGAAATGGTATCCCTCCAGATTGCTGTCTGGCTTTTGAGTTTGACTTTCTGTTTAAAGTGATTGATTTCTCCCCTCTCTCTCCCTTTTCAGTCCTCATCCGTAATTGTTCTGCAGCGGAGCTCTTTGTTCTGCGACGCACGTCGCCGATTTCGGCATGTTCTGCGTTGGGGATTTAGCTGATGTAAGGGTCTCTACTTGCTCTGTTCTTGAATTTTCACCATGGGACACGTCATATATATCTAGTACTTACAACCCTTCAAAAGTTTCACAAAACAGAATACGGATCCTCTAATATATCAACAGCTATTCCATGACCACAAAGCCAAATATTATAATTATGAAAATCTCTAAACGGATGGTTCAAAGTCTTAAAACCATGTTGGCTTTGCCTATACCAATCGTTCTCACACATGCAGCTATACCTTCCTATCTTTTGTTCTGTATTCACTGCCGAACTTTTAGCCGTTTATGAAAGCCTCCAGTTCATCTCTACTTCAGACAAAAAATGCTTTATAATTTATACAGACTCTTTAAGCGTTCTGGAAGGCCTCCAATTTGGCTCTCCTTCAAATAGCTATATTAGTAAAGTCCTCTATATGCACAGACAACTAACTGATAGCGGCTATGATATCCTTTACTGCTGGGTACCGAGTCACACCAGGGTACAGGGCAATGAGGAAGCTGACTCTCTGGCTAAACTAGCTACCCTTCCTTATCCCTGCCCTCTGCCTTACAGCGATATAAAATCAGGAATTTCCTATCTCGTACAAGACCATTGGATCAGTGAATGGAATAGAGAAATAGACAATAAATTGTATCAGATACACCCATCTATCAACCACTGGCCCTCTCATCCCAATCGCAAGCATGATGTCATTCTGACACGTCTCCGCATCAGACACACGAGACTAACCCATAAACACCTACAGCTAGGTGAACCTGCTCCGGAGTGCCTCCATTGTCATACTGACCTCACTATTCGTCATCTTTTAACCTCATGCACTGCTTTTAATAGTTTTTACCAAGTACTTTTTAACTGTTCTCATCCCAAACTTGACGATATTATGGGTGAAACCCTGCATCGGAATCTGTTTGCCTTTCTCAGACGTACCAATATTTTTTATTCAGTGTGAAGTATCCAATTTTGTCTGACTAGTATCAAGATGGGAGCCCGCATCCAGATGTCTTTGCTCCACTTTTAACACTTACCGAATATTACTTTTCACCTTTTTAGTCTTTACATTTTAGCTTTTACTAGGGTTTTGTGACACCTTTTTACCTGGATGCATCATTATATGGTTTTCACTCATTGTCTGGTGCAGCATGTCCTTTTTGGACCTTGTGCCAATAAATACCAACAAACCAAACCAACATTATGTTGGATGATCGCGTTTCAGACATTATTAGTAAATTACAAAATAAAATGTTTTTTTTTTCCCCCCACACTCTAGCAATAGATTGTTAACTCAAATTCATGTATAGCTCCTGACAATCCCTGCTGAAAGATAGGCATGAAAGGCTGAAATTTCGTACATCATCTCATTAGTGTATGGGACACATTTTCTTGATCAGTTTTTTTTTTTTTTTTTTTTTTTTTTTGTATGGGCGTTAAAAATTATGAGGATTTTCTTCTTACGTTATTTTTTGGACATTTTTTCAGTTTACATACCCCATTTTTACTTCCTTGTACGTAGTATAAGGAAGTAATGTGATCCCGAAAAATTTTGGGGGCCAAATTTCGACAAAAAAACCGATGTTGACTACCTCTAAATTTAATTTTAAGAATTTTTTCGATGCATCTCATCGTAGGCTAGCATGCACGATCATATTAACGCGTCTGCAACTCATTTTGACCAGCGGCGAGTCTATTGTGGTCAGTTTTTCCATGCCGTCTGTACGTACGTACGTATGTTCGTACGTACGTACGTACGTACGTATGTATGTAACTCGCATATCTCAAAAACTATTGGTCGTAGAATGTTGAGATTTGATATTTAGGATTGTTCTATGATCTAGTTGTGCACCTCCCCTTTTGGTCGCAATCGAATGTATAGTTTATGTACAGGACCGCCCAAAAGATTCGAAATACATTACGCTCTATGGGCCGAAATTCATTAAACTCGCCTAACTCAAAAACTATTAGGCGTGGAATGTCGAAACTTCAAATTTTGGATAGCTGTAACATCTTGTTGTGCACCTCCCCTATTGGTTCCATTCGACTGGATAGTTTATCTACAGGACCGCCCAAAACATTCGAAATACATTACGCTCAATGGGCCGAAATTCATTAAACTCGCATATCTCAAAAACTATTAGGCGTAGAATGTTGAAACTTTATATTTAGGATTGTTGTAACATCTAGTTGAGCACCTCCCCTTTCGGTTCCATTCGACTGGACAGTTTATCTACAGCACCGCCTAAAAGATTCGAAATACATTACGCTCTATGGGCCGACATTCATCAAAGCGTTTTTTAGAGTTTTTGGACTATTTCAAACGACTCAGGAGTGATATATGCTGTAAAGAGTTAGAAAATGAATTTCTCCATTAAAAAAAGTGTCTATCATTTACAGTTCTGCTACAGGAACACTCAAAAGATTTCCAATACATTACGGTCAATGGCAATTTTAGGGGCATTCATCCATTTCAAGCACAATACCGTCCTACCACATAAGTTAGGTAATGGTCCGACCACGGTCACGTGCCTCCCTCAAGAACTATGCCAAAAGTCGCCAAGCTTGGCGACTTTTGGTGTACGTGTGTGCATATTTAACTCTCAAATCTCAAAAACTATTATGAAATTTCATATGTAAGATTGTTGTAACATCTAGTTGTGCATCTCGATTTTTGGTTCCAATCTACTGGAGTTTTTTTACAGGACCACCAAAAAGAATTTCAGTACTTTAATGTCTATGGAAATCTTCAATATAATACAATTGTAGTCAGTCATTGTTTGGTACATGCCCAAAATCTCGCCAAATTTGGCGATAGTCAGTCATTTGGTCCATGCCCAAAGTATCGCCATTTGTCATCGTTCTTGGCGAGTTTTGGCGAAATATCGCCAAATTTGGCGATAATCTGTCATTGTTGGTCCATGCTTAAAATCTCGCCAAATGTCGTCGACATTGACGAGTTTTGCCGAAATATCGCCAAATTTGGCGCCAAAAATTATTTCGTATTTTGTATAACTCTAAAACTTTAACCCGTAGAATTTTGAACTTTTGTATTTAGAACTATATTATAATATCTAACTGTTTTCAATATCTTTTTTGACAGCAATCGACTAGGAATTTATTTACAGGGTGAGCCAAATGACTTTAAATACATTAAGGTGTATGGATGCATTCAATTCATTGAAAGTCAGTGGTGGTCAATGACTACTTTGGCTATCCCTAAAATCTCGCAAACTATCTCAAGTTTGTCGGCTTTTGGTGAAATATCGCCAAATAAAGTGTCAGAAGGAAATCTTTCAAATTGAACTCAACTTGGCGATATCGAAATATTTGGCTAGAAATCGCTATACCTTACTATTATTGATATTTTATCTCTTTCAAACAAATAAGTTTAGAGGAAGTGCGTAAAAAACACTTTTGAATTAATAGACGTGCAAGGAAGTCATGTGTTGGACACATCAGATTTTTTATAATGGACAAAGAATTAAAGCATGTCTTCATAGTTTTAAGATATTGTATAGAGTTTTTATACTGGCTGTTTATTTTTATAAATTCCTCCTATACAAATTTTCTTCTTTTAATCTCTGTGTGTGTATATGGCAGTAATTTAAACTTAAAAAGAAAAGTGCATGGACATTTAAAATATGAAAATTTATTTTAAAGTTTTATGTAATTTTAACATTTCTTAAGTTTTATACAAACATACCACATATACTAAAGAAGCAGCAAACTATCTCTGTAGGAACTTCAGTTTTACATCTCATGACTTGTTCATGCATTTGCTTAAGTAAAATGTAAAGCTGTAAGTAAAAGAAAATTGAATGATTATTGAATTCATAAGCAAATTTTTACTAAAAACTGTCGATTTGGTTATTTGACTTACATTTGGAGGTCTAGCATACAAATGAAACTTGAAAGTTCAATCATGTCTAATGCATTGATTATAAAACACGTTCCAATACAACAATATTTTTCTTCCAAATTTGGCAATATATTGTACTTAAATCTGTTGAGATTTTAGAGATAACCTTAAAAAAAAGCTGTATATCGCTATTTATTAATGTAATTTGCCAAGACCCTGTAAAAGATCATTAAAAGTTTTTTTCCATGTTTTAACTGAAGAGTAAACTGTTTATAAACTTATTGTATTGTGCTGGAAATTATTAATATCTTGGAACTGCCATAGATCGTACTGTATTGGAATTCTTTTGAGTGCTTCTGTTGATGAACTATAAATGCTACAGACAGTATTGTCAATGGAGAGCATTATTTTACAATCTTTAATAAGATATATCGATTTTGTTTTGTTTGAAATAGCCGAAAATCTCTAAAATACATTTTAAAGTGCCCTTATAGTGTAAGTTAAAATTACCCTTATAGCGTAATATGTTGGAATACTTTTAAATGTTCCTGCAAAAGAACTATAAAAGCTACATACACCATTTTCAATAGGGTACATGAAACGGTACACAGAAATTACATATATACATTTTGTAGTAATCAATGCATATTTACAGCAATTATAGCACAGTCAGACAAAAACTGACAATTGACTCTCACAATTTTTTCGTTTATTTTCTACATCTTCTAGCCTAATGTCATTTTTCCTCACCTAAACTTTCCTAATAATAAAAATAGATAGCTACAATTTTGGCTGAAAGCAAGTTAGGGGTATCGCACTGAATAACTCCTGTGAGTCTTGTTCATCTACTGTTCTTTCATAATTCAGTATCATTCAGTCATATCATCATTCATTAAATAATCTGTTCTGACACATTTTAAAATTTAATTTGCAAGATAAGATTATTTTAGCACTTAAAAATAAAAAGGTTCAGGTGAGTGTAGAAAATTCATTTTAAACGGCATGTTGCATTACATAACCTTGTAGGCTGTCACTGAAAGCAGTTCATCATTATAAAGCGTCATAATATTTTTATCAGATTCAGTTGTACCACCAACGTTGGAATTGTTGAAACTAATCTAAGGGTCCACAAAAATTCCTTGATTTTATCCTCTAAAACTATATATTATGTGTTTATTTTTAAGTGTTAAAATAATCTTTAGCCAAAGTGAAGTTTAAAATGTATTAAAACAGGAAATTTAGGTCAATTCCACTGAAATGTATCATTTTTAGGAAAAAATAATTTAAAAATTTTTTACTATGGTTATGATTAGAAAGTTTGAAACTTTTATTTTTATATGCTACCCCAAGAAGTCATAGTATCAACCATGCTGCCGTCTATGCATAGTGTAGTTTACATCAAATAATCTGAAAACACAAGAGCAAAAATTGGCATTACATCAGTTCTACAATAAAGGTTACGTCAGTTACATATGTGAATACCATTTTTCTTTTATGTTCATATATTAATTTTAAAAGTTATTATTATAATCTGTCTTTTCTTAGTAATGTTAAAAACATTGAATTTTTTTCTTTTGTTAATTGGTTAGTTTTGCTTATTTTTACACCTCAATGAATAAAGTAAATATGCTTTTTTATTTTGTTACATCAGTTACAAATTTTTGAAATAATTTTTGAGAGATTAAAAAAAAAATCTACAGGTATATGGGTATTAAGCACTTGACATGGAATATTTTAAATTGTAAAAAAAATGTTCTAGCTGTATCAGTAAGTTTTCTACACAAATCTGAAAACAGTAATTGATCATCAAGTGTTACGTGAGTTACTATGAAATTGCCCTTTACTGTACAAAACCTGAAGCATGGGCATAATTCAGAGTGACAATGTTGTACAGGAAATCTTCCAAACTTTCTTGATTGGAGTGCTGGTCCCCTTCACCCGCTTTTAACCATAACAGCAGCTATATATGTGGGGTGGCCATAGCGCTGCTCTCATAGCTGAGTAGTGCGGCTCTTATGCACTACAATATGTGTATGAAGTACGATAAACTGCTTCTGTAATTTTAGGATATTTATTCTGGAATCAAATTTTAAAAGTCGGTAAAACAACCATTTTGTTTTACCTGTGTCAGTCTTCAAATATTTTTTAAATAATGGATTGTGACATAGTATTTCAAAAACTGAAATTCCAAAAGTAATTAATTTATTTAAATTCTTGTAAATTAAGAAACTTGACAATGTAACTGTAAAACATTAAAAAAATATATTACTGACTCTATGAAATACATCTGTAAAAAGAATATTTTATACTTTATTTGCATGTGAATAATTGAAGAATGGTGTCCGTCTTAGCCGATAGTTGTTGAAAGTTTGGTTAATGACTAGTTAGAGGAATCAGTTCTCACTAGCTCAATTAAATGCTGATGAGTTAAACTATACCTATTTCCTGCTATTTTTTTTTTTAATTAATTTAATTGTCAAGCACAACTTTTCAAAGAGGAGAAAACTGAAACCAGTCTTCCTCAGCGTTCTCTTTAATTTTAGAATCTTTTGTTCCAGAATCAATTTTCTAAAGTTGGTCAAACCAGTGCTTGAAATTAACAATAATCCTCTGGCCCGAGACCACAAAAATATATAGTGGATCAGCGGAATACAAAATTTGTTGGTCCGTCTGACCAATAACGTTCTATTTACATTTTTCTTTTGCAAACTTCCCTCATTTAATCACAGAATGCATGTCATTTAATTTGATATATTTAATATTTTTATAATGCACATTCTTGCATTTTTAAATTTACGTCTTAATGGAAATAAATATATATTGCTCATGTAATTTCTTTTGTTTTACGTTAAAAAAATCATATATATGGATCAGGCAAGTCATGAAGTTACTGGTCTTTTAGACGAGTGGCTAAATGCGCAAATTTCTACCTCTGAGTAAAACAATCATTTTTTTTACCTGTTACTTAAAAAAAAAAAATTAAATAGCATTAGATTGTGACATTATATTTAAAAAAAATTAGATTAATATAAATTTTGTTCGGATACTATACTTTTTTTCGTGCTAGTTTTTATAAAAGAGAACAAAATAAAAACATTGAGTCCCATCCCCAATCAAAGTTTCAGGGGGGGGGGGGTTGTCAATTTATGCTGCTCTAAAATATCTAAAATCCATCATTTGTGGCTCTTACACCAAGCAAATTTGCTTACGTCTATATTTATATTGTTTTGGATGTTTGAGTGAAAAACGATGTGAGGCAGGAATCTGAGATGCGTAGAAAATAAGTGAAAAAATGTACGCAAAAATTCAGAAAACTGTCATTTTATAGATTTTTTATTATTATATATTTAAGGGGTCAAATCCCTCGAAAATCTCCCCCCCCCTTTTGCCATTTTAAAAAAAAAATATTTAAGAACCTTCCACCGATGTTCCTCAGACGACATTTAACGGTTAAAATAATCCTTTCCCCGACCCTCTAAATCAAATTCGTGGTCATAAAATTACACAATACAGAAAAAATAGTGGGGAAGAAGGTCTGTAGAAGACGGTTGTTGAATGGGGCGCATATTCTAATTCAGTAGGCCATTTTACATAAAAATCAGCCAATATAGTATCAATAATGGAAAAAGTTTTTTTTTAAGAGCACTGTAATTAATTAGTCAATTTTGTTCATTGTTTTAGCAATAATTTTAACTGTATTGACTTAATTTAGGTTCAATTTCTTTATGTAAGTGAGTACTCCGTACTTTTCCTTTCAACCCCTTGGTGCATTTGGCGACTATGTTTCATCACGCATTTGCTTTGCCTAAATAATGGATGACGAGTATGCTTCGTCATTCGAAACTCCTTCGGACAAGATTAAACATGCCCATTCTTGCTGAAGGGATTTGTAACATCTGTAGGAGGACGTTTCTGTCAGTGAGGGTTGCGAATTCATCCAGTTTGTGACTAGATTTGGCCATGATATAGCATAGCTGCTAACTTGTAAGGTTTTTCCGGACAATTACCCAACATTGTTTTTTAAAAGTTTTTTAAGCATTAAAGATTTGAATTTAAATCATCTTAAGAAAATAGTGGTGGGTAATCTTTCGGAAAAACCGTACAAGTTGGTATCCATGCATGAGTTCCAAACGCAAGAATTTCTTCAAATAAATCTGTACCCAAAGGGTTAATATTACCCCCAATGAATCAGATTACAAACTAGCAATAAAGAAAACTTACCTCAATAGTAAATTCTTGTGTCCGCAGTTTTTTCTACCATGCGCTGCCTTTGTTTGTACCAAATCCTGGTCTTAATCTACCTCCTCCTCCTCCTCCTCCAATACCAAAGTTCCCTTTTCCTCCAATTCCGATCTGCCCAAAGCCACCTCCAAGTCCGAAATTTCCGAATCCGCCTTTGCCTCCACGAATCCGTCCAAAGTTTCCGAACTTGCCTCCGAAGTTATTTCCGTCGAAACCGCCAAATCCTCCGTGTCCTCCGATGTTGAATCCACCGCCACCAGTTCCGAAATCACCACCAAGTCCACCTAAGTCTCCCAGGTGACCTCCACCTAAGGGTTTACCAACACAGTGTTTTAATGAAAAGAATGCACCCAACGGAAGCATTTCATGTGCATGAAATAAAATGCTGAGTTGTAAAGTAAACAAAAAACGAATGAATGAATTATGAAATATTTAAGGCCGATGTCTGCCTGTCGACAGGAAGCTGTGAATTACCATGTAAGCTATTTCACCCATATCCACAGTAATTAATATTTTGTTTCGTTTTTTTTATCCATCATCTAGCTAATGACGCGATGTACAGTTTGTCGTTCCTGAAATTTCGATATTTTCCCTCCAATATTTTAAAGTTTCCAATTACTTTTTTTTTCTTTTTTGTAAAATCAGTTTTACAAATTTCAAACGAATATTTAAACTATTGACGGAAAAAATATCGAAATTTCAAATACGTCAATCAATACATCGTGTTAGCTGCTAGATAGTGAAGAGAAAACCATGACAAAACATTAATACATAATTGTGGATGCTATGAGTGAAATCGATTTTCACATTGGATATGATAAAATCGGCCTCTGCAGCTTCGTGTTCCATCTGCGGATATCGCCATAACTTAAAATAATGCACATAATGAAACAAAAAATACAATTTTTTTTTTATGTTTGTGTGTTATTGACACACATAATGTTCGTAATTCTTTAGCCCTTAACTCAAGGAAACCCAGTGGTGTGTGAGATAGTTAGCGCATTGTGCTGCTGTGCCACAGGTCCGGCGTTCAATTCCTGGCCTGGGCAAAGTTGACCCAGAATTGCATCCCTTAAGTGAGTCCATAAAATGAGGACCAAGAATCCATTTGGGACCAAAAGTCCAGATACAATGCAATAAAAGTAACATTATTTTTATTCCGTTAATTGGCCCCTCGGGGGGAAGACCTTCTTTAGGTTTTCACGGGTGTCGCAATCCCGGGGCCCCAGCGTCTTTTGCTTCTCTGTTTCTTACCCTCTTCTCTCCTCCTGCCGTTTCCTTCCCCTTCTCGCTCGGTGTGGTTTCTTCTCTGGAAGTGAGGGCCCCCCTTCAGAAGCTGTGGTCGCTCTGTGCTGTCAGCTTCTGTTGGCGGGTAAACTGCCCATGTGTTTGCCGTGCGTGGAGACCGGTGTCCCCGGAAATGGGGATCCTGGTAATTGAGGGGTTTTTCTCCAACACATGGCTTTGGCCTCGGCTTCGGGTAAACGGGAGGTGCACAGCGTTCGCCTGTGTATCAACCGGCTGGTGGTACTGATTTCGGCCAACTGCTAGGGATCAAGCAAACGGACATCTACTGGGCACGTCGTGAAGGGTGGACGCTGCCTAAGGGATGTACTGTGCGCGTATAGACCCGACTAGCACTGGTGCACGTCTGTGCATCCCCTTGTTGGGCTCCGTGGTGGGTGGTGCGGTCGGGTCCGAAATTTCCAATCCCCAATATGGATTCGACGTTATCTTCGTCTCACGTCAACGTTCCGAAATCTCCTACTCCAGGAGATGGTAACTTAAAATTTTTTCTTGTGAAATGTCAGGAAGGTAACTTTAGCCAAACATCCCCTTTCCTAATACATAAGTGCATAACTAGTAATGTTGGAGAAGTTGCTAAAATAAAAAAAAATACGATCCGGAGACCTCTTAGTGGAAGTAACAAATAGCAATCAGGCACACAGCATCATGAAATTAAAAGCTATCGGTTTACAATCTGTTACTGTATCACCCCATAACACACTTAACTTATCAAGAGGCGTCATATCTGAACCTGACCTATTACACTGTTCCGAGGCTGAAATACTGGAAAATCTGAAATCTCAAAATGTTTGTGCAGTTCGCAGAATCACTATAAAACGCAATAACAAAATACTGGACACAAAACACATAATCTTGACTTTTCAATCTCCTACTCTTCCATCCCATATCAAAGCTGGCTACCTTTCATGTCCCGTTAGAATGTACATACCTAATCCTACCCGTTGTTTTCAATGCCAAAAGTTCGGCCATACCAAACCCTCCTGTCGTGGTTCCCCTGTATGTGCCCGTTGTGGTATCTCTGGCCACGACAGTGACACCTGCTCTGGCTCTCCTAAATGCGTTAACTGCAAACAAGACCACCCTTCATATTCCCGTTCCTGTCCTAAATGGTCCTATGAAAAAGAAATCCAGTCCTTGCGTGCCACACAAGGATTGTCTTACCCAGAAGCACATAAAATAATAGCCTCTCGCACCCCTAAACCTGGTCAATCTTATGCTGCAACTGTGAAAGCTGTTACATCAATTGCTGTCCAAACCGTCCCACCTAAATCCAAACCTGTCTCTTCATCTACTTCCTCCCCAAAAGCCAAACAGTCAACTACTCACAATAATACCTCCATAGCCACACAAATAAGTACACCCAATAAGAATCCTCAAAGCAACCTATCCACTCAAAATAGACCTTTAATCAAAAAAAGTTCAGCTTACAAGACAAAATATAATAAATCTAGACTTAAACGCATTCTTCCACAACGACCCATAGATGACTCAATTCTTCATTTGGAGCCTACTGACTCTGACATTTCAGACAACATTATGGATGATGAAGACATCCCAAGTACCCCACTTACACCGACGGGGACAAAGAGTAAGATCACGGTCATCCCCGATATCACTTGATCATGGCTCTGCTGTTATCTTGGAATTGCCACGGTTTTTTAAACAAAATTAATGACCTCAAGACCTTAATATACTATCATAATCCCGCTTGTCTTGCCCTACAGGAAACTTTTCTCAAAACCAATAGACATACTAAAATCCGTAATTACACCATCCTTCGCAAGGACAATGAGCGCAATGATAGGGCCACAGGTGGAGTTGCCCTATTAATTAACAATAGTTATCCTCACACTGTGGTCAATCTTAACACAAATCTCCAAGCAGTCGCCACTCGTATTCAATTAAAACAACTCATAACTGTCTGCAGCATATACCTCCCACCAAGTGAAACCATCAGCCAAACCTCTCTCTATAGTCTTATACAACAACTTCCCCCTCCTCTTATATTTCTGGGAGACATAAATGGCCATAGTCCCCTGTGGGGCAGCAAAGACACAAACAATAGGGGCCTTCTAATTGAATAAGCATTAACTGACTTCTCTCTTTGTGTTATGAATAACGGCGATAACACCTATTTCCACCACCCGACTAAATCCTTCCATGCCATAGATCTTGCCATTTGCTCCCCATCTATCTTACCATTATGTAACTTTTCAGTCTCTAACGATCTACATAACAGTGATCACTTTCCGATTTTCCTCTCACCTCTGTACCACTCCAAGATATAATTATGATAAGGCAGATTGGCCCACCTTTACTTATTCATCCAATATATCCTCAAATATTTTTGTAGGTTCCATTGATGAGGTCGTCGACAATGTCACCTCCCTTATTATCAAGGCAGCAGATGCCAACATTCCTAAATCGGGCATGAAACATCGGCACAATAAAAAACCGTGGTGGAATGAAACGTACTCTAGCAAAAAAACAGCAGCAGAAAGTCTGGAGTGTTTTTCGGCAGTACCCCACAACCGAAAATCATCTAGTTCTCTTCAAAAAAGCTAAAGCTTACGCTAGAAAAATAAAGCGACAATGTCAAAGGGAATCGTAGATAAAATATGTCTCTAGCATAACGCCCACTACCTCTAGTAAGGAGCTATGGACAAAAACTAAAAGAGCTATGGTAATCTATAATAATCATTCCATATCCTGTCCGTCCGTAAACAATAATATTATTTCGGAAAAAAAAGAAATAGCAAATATTATCGGTAAGACTCTTGCCTCTATCTCCTGCAGTACTTCCTTCTGAAATACTTTTCTGTCATATAAACAACAGTCCGGAAAAAAAAAAAAAAAATTTAAAACCTCCTCACACTTTTCTTACAATAGTGATTTTACCGTCAGTGAATTCACCAAATACTTAAGGCAGTCCTCCAATACCTCTCCTGGTCCTGAGGGTATTACATATGAAATGCTGAAACACTTGTCCCATGACTCTTTACTAAACCTTTTGCAATTATACAATAGAATCTGGAATGAACAAACCTTTCCTTCCTCCTGGAGAAATGCAAAAGTTAGTCCCTTTCCTAAACCCGGAAAGATTCCTCTAACCCTAGCAATTATCGTTCCATAGCCCTTACTAGTTGTCTGTGCAAACTAATGGAAAAAATGGTTAATGCCTGCCTTGTTTATATTCTAGAGACTGGGGACCATATACATCCCTTTCAAAGTGGCTTCCGCAAAGGCAGGTCCACTATTGACAATATTTTAAATTTAGAGACGCAAATTCGTAATGCCTTCCTTAGAAAGAATCACTTGGTGTCAGTTTTCTTTGACATTGAAAAGGCATATGACCGCACGTGGAGGTACGGCATTCTTCAAGACCTCTATAATATAGGCTTTCGAGGCAATCTACCAAATTTTATAAAAAACTTTTTATCCCTCAGAAACTTCCGTGTCAGCATCAATGGTACTCTATCTGATAATTTCATCCAAGACGAGGGTGTTCCTCAGGGCTCCGTACTCAGCGCCACACTCTTCTCAATCAAAATCAACAATATCCTTAAGGCCCTTGCAAATATCCAGAGACATGTCGCGGCTACAATGTATTTGAACGGGGAAATTCGACATGGTTAGGAAGCTGCGACACTTGGGGTGTCCTCTACCGAACAATAGATGGGGGATGTGCGAAACCGCAATATTATTCACGGTCCCCAATTATCTTTTGTTGGTTAATACCGGACTATCGCCACCTTTTTAAAGGAAATGGTTACACTATTGAAGAATTGGTTCCGCTATTGGCACCCTACTGCTAGCATCCCGCGACATGTCTCTGGATATTTGCAAGGGCCTTTAGGCAACTGCCACCCACAGTCTACAGGCTGGCACACATGCAGCGTTTTTTCGGTCGCAGCGGGTTTTTTTTTTTTAAATGGCCAAGGCATTGTACAAGGGGGGGATACAGTGCAGGAGCCAAGGATTTATTAACTTTTAATGGCCCGTCGGGATTCGCCACCAAAGGATAACGCGTGAAACCACAAAACCACCCCCATCACACAATGGGACAACTTTTCTCCGCAATGCGTCTTGGAGATACGGAAAAATACATAGACTTCCCATTATAGTGTACTGAAACGCACGCTGAATTAGTGCCGGCCTTACGGCAGCCTTTACGTCGACGACCTCCAAATCTCCTGCCATGGGAAAGATATGCGTCTCATCGAACGGCAGCTTCAAAGTGTCATAAACCGCATCTTAAAATGGTGTGACACAAACGGTTTCACTCTTTCTGCTGAAAAAACCGTATGTATGCATTTTTGCCGGAAACGCGGGATCCACCCCGACCCAGAACTTTATCTGGGTCATAATAACATTGCTGTGAGGGATTCTGTTAAATTTTTAGGCTTAAATTTTGACAAAAAACTAACTTTTGCTAATCATATTTCTGACATTCGCAGTAAATGCGAGAAAAAGCTTAATATTTTAAAGGTTTTAACAAACACCTCTTGGGGGACTGACCGTGATGCTCTGTTACAGATTTACCGTGCTGTCATACGTTCAAAAATGGACTATGCTAGTTGCGCGTATGGGTCAGCTTGCAAATCAGTTTTAAAAAAACTTGACCCTGTGCATCACACTGCACTCCGCATCTGCTCTGGTGCTTTCAGAACGTCACCTGTACATAGTCTTTACGTCACCTGCCACGAGCCATCTCTTACCCTCACCCGTCATAAGCTATCATTAAACACATACTTTGGTATTCTTTCTCATCCTTCACATCCATTAAAGAATTCTTTTATAGATACTCATCTTGACCGCTTTTATGCGAATCGTCCCATCTGTACTCCCCCCTTTGGACTAAGGATTCGTAGGAGTCTTGTCGGTACCCAATTGGAGGATGTAAATGTCACTACATGCTCTTATCATGATATCCCACCATGGAATATATTGCAGATATCTTATCTACAACCTTTCGAAGGCTTTGCAAAACAGGATACTGATCCTAAAGTCTACCAATAGTTGTTCTCTGATCACAACAATAAATATGAAAAATATGAAAAACTATACACTCATGGGTCCAAAACTGGAAATCACGTCGGTTTTGCCTTCGTGGGTAAAAATCATACCTGTAACTATACTCTACCTCCTTTTTGTTCCATCTTTACTGCCGAATTACTTGCCATATATGAAAGCCTTCTGTACATCCCGAGAACGAACACAAACAATTTTATCATCTACTCTGACTCACTTAGTGTTCTAGAAAATCTGAAATCTGGCTCCCTGACACATAACTATATGCACAAAGTTTTACACAAGTATGATCAACTTGTAAACCGTGGGTACAGTGTTCTCCTCTGTTGGGTATCCAGTCACATCGAGATCCCGGGAAATGAGAAAGCGGACACCCTAACCAAGCATGCGACCCTCCCGTACACCGGCAATCCATCCTACAGAGACATAAAGTCCAGCATTGTAAATGCATATGGGTCGATAAATGGGACAATGAAACGGGGAACAAACTTCGTTCTATTCGCCCAACTCTCGCACACTGGTCATCTCATCCCTATCGCAGGCTCGATGTCATCTTGACACGTCTTCGCATTGGACATACGCGAATTACTCGTAGGCACTTACTTTTGGGCGAACCTGCCCCGGAGTGCCCTCACTGTCAAGCTCAACTCATCATTCGTCATCTTTTAACGTCGTGCACTGCTTTTAATAGTTTTTACCAAATACTTTTTAACTGTTCTCATCCTAAACTTGACGATATCTTGGGTGAAACCCCACATCGGAATCTATTTGCTTTTCTTAGACGTACCAATATTTTTTATTCAGTGTAATGTGTCCCTTTCTGTCTGACTGGTATCTGGATAGGAGCCCCCATCCAGATGCCTTTGTTTCATTTTTCATCTACTTTTAACACTTTTTGAATTTTACCTTTCACCTTTTTAGTCTTTACTTTTTAGCCTTTATTAGGTTTTGTGGTACCTTTTACCTGGCTACATCATGCTGTGATTTTAACTCCTTGTCTGACGCAGCATGTCCTTTTGGACCTTGTGCCAATAAACACCAACAAACCAACCAACCATTCCGTTAATTGGGACAAAATGCCTCTTATTCGGACCAGTTGGCCAGCAAAAGATGCTCCATCTTTCTTTTCTAAAAATAAATATTTTCAAATTTTAAACTAGTCATGAACTGGTGTATTTCATGTTTGATTTTCTTCCGTTTTTACATTTTCTCAAACTTTCGAGTAGTTCATCAGATGTTTGCAACTTGAGCTTGCAAAGTTTGTGTCCCCCCCCCCCCCAACCCAATTTCAGTCCTAATGAATTTGCCCAGTGCATACAGTGAAAATTCATTGTATTGCTAGAAAACAAAAGAAAAAAAAATGTTAGAAGTTGTATTAACCCTTAAAAGCCTGAATTTTAAACATGTTTGCTGCCGATCCCACAATATTCACGAGTGCAAGGTAAATTTCTTATCAGTTTTATGAATAACTAATTAATTTTTCGAAAAAAAAAATCTGCAAATTGAAAGAAATATGTGAGATATTTATTATTCACGACATGAATCATTCGTTATTAAAAACTGCATTTTAAATGTGAAATTGACATAAGAAATTTGGCTTGTACTCTAATCTGACAGTGAACGTGTTTTAAAATTTCGGCGTCAAATTTGAAATTTAGGACATTTAATGGTTAAAATAGTGCAAATAATAAAGCATGCAAAGATTTTTAAAGTGCTTTATATTAAAAGTGCATCAATCAATGTGGGAATCCTATTTGTCTTTCTTGCTTTTGTGTGTGTGTGTGTTTGTAAATTGCGTCATTTTTCATGTGTCGATCCTATTTGTCTTCCTTGCTTCGTTTTGTTGGAAAGTGCATCAAATTCTATGAATGGGGCCCTATTTATCTTCCCTTATTCACTTCGTTGGGACGTGTGTCACAATCCAAATGAAATATTAAAAAAGAGACTCAAAATTGTTTATATATTTTTCAAGTTTGAAATTAATAGTGTTTGAAGAGGGGGATAAAAAGGAGGCAAGAAAGCACATAATTTTTAGATCCTAAAAATAGCACACATCTTGGATTCCCTAGTTATGTGAATTTACGGAGAAATATTTCTACTTCCGCAACAGTATACTTGCAATTATTTTGATTTAAAAAAATATTGTAGGTTGTTCAGCGAACAATTGTCTACATAGAAATGTTTTCATATTTTTAATATATTGAATTTCAAATGTATTTTTCATTATTTGTGTCTGAATTTTCAAAATTCTGACTGACATTTAATCCTGTTATTAAAATATTATGCACAGAATGAAAATACTTCTACCTACACATTTGTCTGCTGAATAAACTACAGAAATTGTTTTATTATAATGAACTCAAAGTTTACTTCTGAAGAGTGATGCTAAAGCGCATGGCTCTCAGCCTAGATCCCTCATGCTTGGGCCATATTCCCAAGTCAATCAATCTGGGGAAAGATTAAAAAAAAAAAAAATTCTCCGTTGGTTATCACAGTGAATCCAAGATGGCGGCGTCGAACAGCCTTAAAAGATCGCAGTTGGTGACTCACCAAATCCTCCGTCTTGTCCGAGAACTCTGACTCCGTCCACGGGCAGGTAAATGGCTAGTCCTCCTCCTCTGTTTCCAGTAGAGCCATCTCCATGTCCTCCTCTCCATCCACCGATTACTTCATCTCTACCACCACCACCTATGTATCCACTGCAGACTGCGTGCATTAGCGCGAAGAAAGCCGACAGTTTCACCTAAGAAAATGTCAGAATATAGTTTTTAAAGATTTCTGTGAACGTGTGTATACAGGATGTCCCAGAAAGGTTGTAAAATTGAAAAAAAAAAAAAATTTAAAAATAAGGTCGGAAATATAAGCATTAAGAAAAAATTCCTCTCGTTCATTTACAAAATATTACATTTTTAAAATTTATGTACGAATGCGTTCAAAACATTTCCCAATTAGTAAAATGTACCCCCATACACTACTGAAGTGATATACTAAATTTTAGAATTATATCCTTAAAACTGTCAGAGGTATGAAGATACCTATATTCTGAATTAAACCATTTTTCAATGGCTCTCGAAGGAAAAAAAAAAAAAAAAAAAAATAGAACAAAGGGAACATCGGATGATCCCATTTCAGGGGTTGTACAGAAATTAAGAAAGAAAATATTCTTTTCCACTGAAGCAATAAACGTTTACGTTCAAATTCATGTATAGCCCCCTATCGCTTTTGTTTAAAAATATGTCAGAGAGGTTTTATGGTGAAAGGCTGAAATTTTGACATCTGTGTAGTGTATGGAGCACATCAGACCAATTGGGAATTTTTTCGTACGGGGGTCTTATACAAATTTAAAAAGTGTAACTTTTTATAAATGAACGAGAGGAATTTTTTCTTAACGGAGTCTTATTTCCGAACTTATTTTGAATATTTTTTGGAGTTACTGACTAGGGATGGACGCGAGACGAGACAGAGATTTACAGCTTTTTTGCGAGACGAGACACACATTTTTAACATCACGCTATAGGGATTTTTGCGAGACGA
Organism: Cheiracanthium punctorium; assembly: GCA_038373885.1. Lineage (NCBI taxonomy): Eukaryota > Metazoa > Arthropoda > Arachnida > Araneae > Cheiracanthiidae > Cheiracanthium > Cheiracanthium punctorium. The sequence continues at coordinate 759,389 of JAWZYV010014240.1, forward strand.
GACAAGCTTTTAGGCTATTTTGCGAGACGCGAGACGCTTATTTTTCGTCTCGCGTCCACCCCTATTACTGACCCAGGCTTAAATATTGATTATAAACATGTACAGGGTGGCTATAACTAAACTTAACCTATAGCCAATTATATTCTGTAGCTGAAACAGTTTAGCGGGTTGCCGCAAACTTTGGCATATGGACTTGCACGAGATGCTCTCAAAGAAGCGTTTTAAAAAGTTCAATTCCGAAAATGTACACTAGGAGGCGCTTTGTATGGAAATTCAGTTCAAAATACTATTGAATTAATGCTGAAATTGTTTGTACTTTTCGAATTACTCATTTCCATTGTTAAATTTCCTGTTTTCAAATGCTAAACGCCACCCAGTGGACATTTTTTGAAAATCACTCTCTTTTTTTTTTTTTTCTTTTCGGTTAAAATCTGTTCACACATTTTAGCTGTTGAACCCTATTTATAGGGAAAGTTTTATTATAATATCCTGTACAATGAATTACAAAATTGCTTAAAAAAAGGGACAGAATTTTATGGTATCGATTAAAATTTCCAGGAGATTACCTCAAAGTAATTTTTTTTCGAAATTCGGATAATAATTTTTGTAATTTTATGTTTTATGCGTTTTTTCTCACCTAATGCTTGTAATAACGACGGTCATTACGCTTGCAGCTAAACGATATTTGCATCTAGGGAATGCACTGTGTTTCTCGTATTGCGGGATTGAGATTTGTTGATTCCACGGAATCCCGCAATCCCGTAGGATTGATATTTCACTCCACCAAAAATTCATTTCGATAGAGAAAAGTAAGATTATAAGCACTATCAAATTTAACTTTAATAATAATGCTTTATCTCATTTAGTAATTAATACAATTCCTTACATAAATATGAAAATTATAGTCATGATATTCATAATAATATACTGTTATTTCTCAGTTGCTAAAAAAGAAGAGTGTTAGAAAGACAACGTAAAGAGGCCCTAGTCTTCATCTAATTTTGATGGAGAATACAATAGTGCTTAACAAAAGATTTTTTTTCTTTGTATGAAACCCTGGAGGAGCCATACATTTGTTATGGTTAACTAAAGTTGACCTTTTAAAGATTCACTAGCATGGGTGGCCATATGGTTCTTTATGGGGGGGAGGGGGGAAAAGTCAAGGACCCTGTCCCAGAAAGATACAATATTGAGTGTTGAAGCACTTCTGTGTTATACCAGTACGTATCATAACAATATGGGAGCTGGGGGGGGGGGTAATATGGCCCCTACCTGCCAATAGGTATGAGCGTCCATGATCACTGGTTTTTCTTGTTCATCTTATGCAAAAAAGTGGCGTGAAATTGTAATAAAAATAATTTATTTTTCATTTTCAATTCCGCTGGACTATAGTCCCGCAAATATTTATGCGGGATCCCACAGGATCTCGTTCCGCGGAATCGGGATTGCATTCCCTACTTGCATCGTCGGATAGTAGAGAAAATTTCGTTTTGAAAGCAGTTTTTTTTTCCTGGGCATGTAACATAATTTTAATTTTAAATCTGTTATATCTTTAATTTTACCCGTCATAACGTTTTGATATTTTGTTAAATGCTGAAACATTCATTTCTTTCGCCGTCTTTCAAAAGGGAAAAAATATGTAGTTTAATGTTTAAATGTTTACAAATTTTAATGTTACGTTATGCTTTGAATTCAATAGCAGGTGAGTGAATAGTTTGACGCCATTAAGACCGTCATGATACGAGTTTTTATGTTACAATGCCGAAAAAAGCATGACAAAGTCTGTTTTTTAAACCACGGATTATCCAGCAGTATTTTCGATAGAATTTTTAAACGGGGCACCGGATTTTCGAATCGCAAGTGATATCTAATTTTGTGACGTCAAGTACTTTGAAATACATTAGAGAAAAAATGTATTTTTTTATATACTTTTAAACAAACGTATTTTGAAAAACCTCCCGTTTGAGGATACCTAAAAATTACGATACAAATAAACTGGAAAATCCCGATTATTATTATAAGTAGTATAGTATAGTCCGTTGCTTAGATTTAAAAAATTTAAATGCTTTAACGCAGCGTAAAATTTATTCATTTCTTCAAAATCATTATTTTAAATATTACAAAATCCGCTTTAAGGCACGAGATATTAAAAATTTTTGTATTTACTTTTTCGTTTTTGCATTTAATATGTCATAATAGTTTTATTTGAACGTAGGATTACGATCTCCATAGGGGCCCTAAAGAAAAAAAGTTTTCAATGTCGTCTAAGTATCAATATTACTCCGTTTGAAAACTACTGTACGAAATAACCAGATTAACTGGCTCAACTTCAAGGGGTGTCAAAACGTGACGTCATAAATTAAAAATTGAGTGAAATTCGCAAACTCTGCAACAAAATTTAACGTCCTATCCGCAATTTGAGCAATTCTAAATAGGTTCTCGATATAACATAGTTTGATGATTTTAACTTGACTGAACCATGGAAAATTTAAATATTTAAATTGGTATAGCTTGAATATTTACCACCACGTTGAGAGGAAATATTTTGCGGTGCGAAATAAAACAATCTGACAAGAATTATGCACAAAAATATATGGAGAGCTGTTTTAATGCCAACCATGATGAGAAATGATTATCGTTTATGTTAATGCGTAAATTGCAAAGAATCATCCAAGAATAGAAATACACCATTCGTGGCAAATATCTAAGCTGTTTCTTTCAATTGAGCATTAAGACGGAGAATCGATGATAGATTGTAATAATATAAGTAGTAGGCAGTAGTAGATTTCTTTGGATACTATGGATTAAAGCGAAATATACCACGTTAATAAATATTTCGCGAAATTAAAAGTGTTCTATTCATCATTTTTCAACGGTCATCTTACAACTAACTAAATTATAATCCTACGTTACATTAATATATCTCACGGTAGTTTCAATAGAAGGGACTACCTAAACTTTTAAAGTCTATTTCGTCACAGGTAACTATTATCATATTTTAGGAATATATTACCTTTTTGACGTGCGAATAGCGGGTACGCACCTAGTTTTGAATAAAAAATATTGTTAAAGTAAATTAAAATTTATATATTTTTTACAATTTTACTTTAATTCGTTTATAAATGCATCAGATCTTACGGCACGATTAGGTAATTAAAAAGTGCATTGTAGCCTGCATTAAACGCATTGCAACATCTCAATCACATGCAATTATTAATATGGTTTTCCATATTTCCAAGAATAATTAATTTTTTTTTTTTTTTGTAATTTCACTTTTTAGGACATACTAAATTTTTATGCAAATCTATTAAAAACAAAATAGATAAATTATACACTCGTACTTACTAAAGTTTCCATTTTCAGAAGAACTACTTCAATATTCGACTGTTCTGTTAGTCAGCTTTCTAATATTTATAGGAAAAATGACCACGAGCTGTACTTTGAATTAAGACGGGGGTGTTTATACGTATATCTCATTTTAATAGCTCTGATGTGACCCGTGAAAAACTTATTGTCAAGTTTCTAAAATTTAATCGTAAGTGACACCAAATCGTAACATTGCATCCATGTATTTCGATCATATGAGTGAACAAACAGTTCAAGTGAAGCATTCAATATTGTGAAAAGCTTAGAACTCTTACGGTTGACAGCACGTATATGTGGTAGTTGCTTTGTTCAGAAAGACTATGAGGTGAATGTCCTTTATTTACAAACGAGTAAAAAATAGGATGGATTTCATAAAAATATAGAACAGACAAGGGCGGATCTAGGGGAAAAAATGATTAATCGTCTCATTTTATAACTAGAAAATTAAAAAAAAATCGATAAAACTATGTCTGCACTTAATATATTTAATCTTCGTCCGTTTAAAATAAATAACATCAATTTTTATTATATACCGAAATCGGGGCATTAGTAGCCCAGTGGTTAAGGCGTTGGACGTAACTGGAAGGCGGCGGATTCTATACCGCCGTACCACTAAAGACCACCGTGCACATGCGGTATACGTGCACATTAAATTCGTTGTTCCGAAAGGCCTCTCGGCGGTCGCTAGCAGTTTCCGAGGGTGCCCACATTCAGAAGTCCCCCCACTTTCTGACAAGGATTAAGAAAATGTGTTCGGAAACTCCGGCAAGGACATAGGTAGTTCTAAACGACATATTCAGTGACGAGAGCTGTTCTCTTCTGGCAAATAAATATATACCGAAATCGAATTCCATTCTCTTCTGGAAACGTGCAGAAGCTTTTTGCATTCGAACGATTTCGTCTTGCGTGAACAGACCTCTTATATGAATGATTCATGCAAAGGAAATCATTTTATTTATGGGAGAAAAAAAAAAGAGTAATCTGGAAAAACGATTTAAACGGATTGGTATTTGCAATTTTCCCTTCAAAGCCTGATAAACGTGACTTCAATATGACATCAATGCCAATAGCGACAGCTAATTTTGTCCAGAACCAGTCCTAGGGTGGAGCGAACGGTGCGACCGCGTCGGGCGCCATCTCTATATGGGCGCCAAAATACCTTGCATTATAATATGTATATGTATATTTTAGTAACCATATATTGTTGACATTTTCGTTTTAACCCGTTTTAAAGCCTTTCTAGCTACATTTGTGTGTGTATGTGTGTGTGGGGGGGCATTTTTGTATTTCGCGCCACATAGAAAAATAGATTTCTAGAATTTTAAAGTAGTGCAGATTGTTTTCTTTTTCTTTTTTCATAATTATAAAAAATTTCACGTCGATCGCACCAACAGTGTGAATTTTATTACGTTTTTAGACGATAACTTTTTAATCTGTTTGGATCAATAACGGTAAAAGTTTTCTTTTAAGTGGCTGGACAGGGTCGGGTATCATCGTAGCTGTAGGATTTCTTTCAGAGTTGGCGGGTAGCGACAACTGACATCCCCTTTTTAGCACGCTTTTATTTGTTGCACTTGTATATTTGTTTGTTCGTAACCGACTCCTTTTAACTCGATTTTGACCCACTTTAAACGGTCAGATTTAATTTAAACTTTGTAGTCAAATCAAGGACCGATGACAATGCAATAATTGATAAGTTTATCCCATTATCCTGATTGATTATGATCGTCAGGATTTGTAATTTTCCTGGAGATCCTTTGCGTGAGAGCGAGAGAGATGGAGCAAGCGCGCGGTCTACGCATGCGTACTATTTCGGCACTCGGCTCAGCACAATGGAGTAGAAACTCTCTCGCTATTGGTAACTGTATTCAATGGTATGTTTGGGTAGTTACGTTTTTGAAATCCAGATGGCACATCTAAAAATTTTACCTCGATATTGTATATTACATGGATGTTTGTGTTTGTTGTAGTCGTTATGAAACTTGTTTGTTGATTAGAGACCTATTTTTCCTTTTGAGTGAGGAAGGTAGCATTTAACTGCAGGTTAATTAATACTTTGGTGCACAGCAGGGGCGTAGCCTGAGGGGGCTGCTGCCCCCCCTCCCCCGAAATGGGACTCTTTACTTAACTTACAATTTGATACTATTTAGCTTACAATTGAACTTTAGCTTTAAATTTGATACCCAGCCCACCCCGAAATAAAATCCTGTTACGCCACTAGTGCACAGTGAAAATATCAGGTTGTAACGAAAGTTTTCCGCCATATCTGCCTGAAAAACTAACTTCTAACTCCTTAGATAACTGTATTTGAACTTTCGGTACCAAACCTGCACAGTGTCACATGATACAACAATAGTACTTAAAGCTGTACTCATAATTTGTTGATATTCTAGAGCTGACTTTTTGCAACACAACTGGAAGTTAATGATGGTTCTAATTGGAGACACCTTTTCCACCCAGTTCCATTTGGAGACACCTTGACTTAATGATAACTATATTTTTCAGAGATTTCACAACACAGTGTTATAAAGTAAGCCTCTTTCTTTCAAATGTCAAAAATAGTTCGACAAAATATGAGCAAATACGCCAATGCGAACTGTGTTCTGACGATGTTTGCGGTGGCGGGAAACTTTCGTTACAACCTAATAAATTATCTTACAGTTTGTACTTTCCAACTTAGTGTTTCTTAGTGTCTTATGAGAGATATCGAAAATTTTAAAAAATATTAATTTTAAATAAATACAGTTTAAAAAAACTAAAAAACACGCTTTCATAGCAAATCCAACGAAAAAGTGAAAAATAAATATAGTTTTAAAAAACTAAAAAACACACTTTAGTGATAAATTGAACTAACTGAAAAGTGAAAGATAATTCTTAATATAGAAAAATAGTATTATTGTGAAGAAAGCGAGGGGTGCTCCATATATCAGTTCTTGAAAATATTCGATCGGTACGATTAGTACAAAAATGATAAAAAATATAGCACAAAGCGCCCACACATTTTTCACAATAATACTATTTTTCGTTCATTAATTTATTTCTATATTAAGAATTATTTTTCGCTTTTTAGTTAGTTCAGTTTATCACTAAAGCGTGTATGTTTTTTAGTTTTTTTAAACTGTATTTATTGTATTTAAAGTTTGAAGAATGTTCAACGTATACAGTGCTCTCAGGTATTTGTCACCAGAATGGTGAGAGCTATAGTCATAAAAGTAGGGTCTAGGTACAGTAAAGCCGATATCCGCTACACAATGAACCGCTCCACCTAGCTGCTGAATTCGAAGTTTTAGCGTTCTTATCTCAGAGACGGTACAAGGTACGGAAAAAAAGTAAGTCTTGTTCATTTTTAAAATCGTGGGAAATTCAAAAGGTTTAACAAGAGGGAAAATACTGATTGACATAAAGCATAGTATTCATTATCGGCTTGACGTCGGCCGTCGTATGCATTCCAAAAATCGCGCAAAATGTCGCCAGGTTTTGACGAATTTTGGCGGTATATATATATTAATTATACCTTTTTTGGCTGAATTACAGCAACTTAACAAGTTCTTGCACAAAAGTTACGCCATTATCAAAATAGCACCGAAAAATGTTTGAAATACTGATACAGGGATGTTAATTCTGCGCCGAAACACAAATTCTTGCGCCGAACTGCGCTTTTAGCCGATTTTTGCTCCGAATACGTCTTTTTGACTCTTTCAGGGTGCGCCGAAACACAAATATTGCGCCGAACTGCGCTTTTAGCCGATTTTTGCGCCGGTCTGCGCCGAATACGTCATTTTGACTCTTTGTTAAATTTTTGCCACGCTCATTTATCTTTTAAAGCGTGTATGGAAAGCTAGTTAGCAGTAAAGCAAGATTCAAACTGCGTACGAAAGCTGCATTCCGAAGCCATTCTACCCGCCCCGGATCGGACCAGTCGGGCTTTGTTAGTGACCTCAATCAGGCCTGGCCAGATAGGCAAACAAGTATAATCATCGCAACGGGCACCGTTTTTTGTTTATGAAGGGGCACGATTTGCTATTTGGAGATGAAACATTATGGACCAATTCGTTTTTTAACATGTACACATGCATTGTTTTTTTTTTTTTTTTTTTTTTTTTTTTTTTAATTGATATTGTACCTTTTTGAGAAAGAAAAATGGAGGAAAATGTTTTTTTGGTGCAAAATAAATCTGCTGTCTTTAAATGAAAACTTAAAGGAGAAATCAATACGCCTTTCATAACTTGTTATTCGAAAAGTTTTTATGTATTCACACTGTTTACAAAAGCGATTCATATGTTTTACCTTTTCGAGCTTAAAAAAAAAAAGCCCCCTCCTCTGAAATGGGTAACGATCCGCCACAGCTCTATGTATATGTATTTTCCCGATTTGAACTGGCACTATTTTTTTCGGGCCCCACCACTGAAGCAGGTCACGAGCCGCCACTGGCTGTTATAGAAAGTGGACAGATTCTATTAACGGAAGGGAAGGATAGACTTGCAATACCAGTAAAACTATTAGAAGAAAATGAAAAAGCTCAAGAAGAAATTAATAAAAATAAAAAAAGAATAAATAGAAAACTAGATAACTTATGATACTTAATTTGTAATCTCATTATTAATTTCTCATAATCTAAATTTTTAACTTCCCATAATTCTTAATTTCTCTCAACAGTCATTAAATATTTTTTGTTTACATTTGCTTTGTATATTGTGTTCAAGTATTATAGATGAATATGTAAATATTAGATGAGGTTAAATTACTGATACAAAAGCATATGCTATTAAAAGTACACACATTTAATTATTCTAACCATCAAATTTATTTTGTTTTCGATACTGCTTACCAATTACGTGTTGTTGTATAAGAGGTATAATATTTAGGTTTTCAAAAATCTCCATGTAGTACTACTTGTGATTTGTAATAGAACCAAAGAATGAGATAGAAGCTTTTGTTTTAAAATTTAGTTTTCATTTTATTTGTGCTCTCTTTTTCGAGAGGAAGATTCCCTAAATAATTCTGAAAAAGAAAAAAAAGGGGACAGGGATTGGCAACCTGTGGCTCGCAAGCCGCATACAAATCATACTCATGGTTCTTGAGTAGGAAAAAAATGACTTAACCACAGAAAGGTTGCTGACTCCTGATATGTATTGTTTTTACCAAGTTGCTGATAGCATAGCCTGTATACACCCTTTTTTTTCCCACAGCTTTCCTAAAGTGCTTTCAAATAGTGTTTTGCTTTTAGCTCGCAAACTTTGCTTTTCTTGTATGCATTTATTGTGTTCCTTAATCTTCAATTTTATGCTCCAAAATCATGTTAATTCTGATCTCGAATCTTAGTTTTCCTCTCGGAAACTATTTTTTTGTGCTCCCGAGGTGCTCCCAAATGGAATTTTTCTGCTCCCAAATAGAATTTTTCTGCTCCCGAATGGAATTTTTCTGCTCCCGAGGTGCTCTCAAATGAAATTTTTCTGCTCCCGGGGTGCTCCCAAATCGAGTGTTGGAGTTAACATCCCTGCTGATAGCTAGGCGTAACCCTAACATCTCAAAATTAACTTTAATAAGCTCTATTGATAGTGAGTTTTTCAACGTCCTAAATTTCAATATTACTCAGTTTGAAAACTACTGTGAAAAATAACCAGACTGAGGTATTCTGGTCAGAACGTGACATCATAAATTAAAAAATTACGTGAAATTCGAAAACTTTGCTACACAATTTAACACCCTATTCGCAATTTGAGCGATTCTAAATAGCTTCTCGAGATTAGACAGTTTGATGTTTTTCACGAGACTGAACAATGGAGGATTTAAATATTTAGATTGGTACAGCTTGGACATTTTCCACCACGGCGAGATGAAATATTTTACAGGGCTACGCCAGGCCAATCTGACAAGAATTATGCTTAAAAATATATGGAGAGATGTTTTAATGGCAACCATTATAAAAAATGTTTATCGTTTATGCTAATGCATAAATTGCAAAGAATCACCAAAGAGTAGAAAAGCAACCATTGATTTCAAATATCTAAAATGTTTCTTTAAATTTAGCATTAAAGAGGGAGAAACGAAGATAGACAATATTAACATAAGTAGGTAGTATTAAGTAATAAGTAGTATTAGTAGATTTGTTAAGGTTAATATAGATTAATGCACAGTATACTGCGTTAATAAATATTTAGTGAAAGTATATGTGTTCTATTCATCATTTTTAAACGGTCGTGTTACAACTAACTGAACTATAATCCTCCTTTTTGCTTTAATATATCCCGCAATATTTTCAGCAGAAGGTACTACCAGAACTTTTTTTTTTTTTTTTTTTTTCCCGAGAGAGAGAGATTTTGTTACGATCATTTTTCAGGAAAATATTCCTTTCCTATCGTGCGAAGAACGGTCACACAGCTAGTATAAAAAATATAGAAAACAATCTGCGCTATTAAAAAAAATAAATAAATAAACTGGAAATCTACCCGTTCCCTAATTTTCAAGGGATTATTTGCGATTATTTTCAGCTCCATTTTATTACCGAGAGTAAAAAAAGTGAATCGTTTGCGTGACAAAATTAACTGCCGCAATTACCTTGACATCATATTGAAGTCACGGTCATCAGTTTTTGAAGGAAAAAATGCCATTCCAATCCGTTTAAAATAGTTTTTCCAGGTTTTTCCATAGTTTAGTTTTTTTTTTTTTTTTTCACAAATAAAATCATTTCCTCATGAAGCAGTGATATCAGAGGGGCTGTTCCCACAAAACGAAATCGTTTCAATGAGAAAACGATTAGATCGCGTTTCCAGAAGAGCATGAAATTCGATTTCTGTATATAATAAGAATTGAATATGTAGTTATCTATTTTAAGTGGAGGAAGATTAAATATATTGATTGTAGACATATTTTTGTCAGTTTTTTTTTCTAGCTCCCGTTGTAATTGTCTCCACAACGGGCTTTATCTTCTAGTACATTATACTATTACAAAACTGCAATGTTGTTTTCCGGTATTAATCTGTATTGTAGGAAAGAGAATAGTTGTACAGGCACTCTTGCAAATGAAATAATTATGGGACCCCTTGATCTTGACGAAAAACTTAACGATCGTTTTCGCGACTTGGTGAAAAATTTGGCGACTAAAAGAAAGCATAAAAAGTATCAAGTAGCATAAAAATTAACTGCGTATCAGTAAGACTTTTTACAATTTCAAATAACCATCGGAACACGGAAAGTGAAGCAGCATTTTCCCGTGCTTGGGAAAGTGAACACCTCTCTCTGCTGTAGGACCGTGTACGCTAATGGGAGCTGGTGCACGTAAAATCTGTTCGTGGCTCCAATGTCCTACATGTTTAAACGATACCTCTTAGGGTGCCGATTTCCGGTGCTAGGTCTCTCATCGGAAATTGTTTCGAAATTAGGAGACCATTTATAGGGGGCAACGTTGGTCTGCTTACATAGGCGCCCCCATAATAATATGACCAAAATCGACGGTCCTCGTAGCGGTCAAGCCTCCAGTTCCAGTTGTACCGTTGACCCGGCCATTTGAAAGAAGAAAAAATCTGGAGTGACTCCACTCCACTTTCCGAACACTTACGATTTCTCCCCATATGCCATAATGCAAAAGAAATCTTTGTCGCAGCCCTGTAGAAAAACTATAAGCCCTATACACATCAAAACCAATACCGGTCTTACGATGGTGGTTTATAACATATATACCCAATATGAGCTCAATCGAATGCCCCGTTTAGGAGCTATCGTGTTCACTCACACACACACACATACATACACACATCTCAGAAAAATAGCATAAATGAATTTAGAAGACCTCAAAACGTGTAAATACACCAAAATCTCGAAGTCATTTTTTTTTTATGATTACAATACTTTCCTTACATGGTACATGTTCGGAAAGTAAAAATTGGAAGTAAAGTACAATAGCAGTAGTTTAACCATTTAATGCGCAGTGTTCCCGCTCTGGGAACACCAAACTCTGACGTTTTGACTGTTGCCAGGCGCGAAGAATAGATTTGATTTCTATAAAAATAGTTGCGGGTGACATAGCTCCACGAGAATCCTTTACTTTTTAGCACGTTATTTCCCGTAAAAAAATGTCACGATTATTTTTAACAGCACTGACATCTGCTGAAAAATGGAAGAATGCGAGAACAGCTGGATAGATTGCCCAATGCTGGAAAAAGGGCAGCCGTTGCCATCGCTCGACATAGCTACCAGAAAGATGGCGGACGATCAAAGTGTTCATCGCGTGCCACAGATCTAGAGACCTTTTTTGATAACAACTGGCTGTGCGGCACAGCCAGCTGTCGTCAAAAATGGTCTTTAGATCTATGACACGCGATGAACGTTTCGATCGTCCGCCATCTTGCTGGTAGCTATGTCGAGCGATGGCAACTTCTGTCCTTTTTCCAGCATTGGGAAAGGGTTGCGCCTCAAAGGGTTAAAAGATGCCCCTTTGATAAAACAGTTCAAAATATCCAGTATAATAAATTACCTACAATGAGTGTCTGAGTACTATGTCAGTTAAATGGAAAAGTAGAAGTATGGCAAGCAGACCAAAATACGTGTTTTATTAGATACTGCACGCTGATTGTATTTTATTTAAGTATTTTGGTATCATCAGATGGATCAATACAAACCGTGAAGTATTGCTTCTTTTCACAGAATTCATTTTCCTTACAATATGTGTTTTCATTGATTTTTCTGAGTGAAAGGTATTTTTTGTTAAAATCAATTTTGTCGTATTAATGCGAAAGCAAAGATTGATGTGGTACATTAAATACAAACTATAAGCTCACTTTGTTAAGCTTAGCATGCAACAAAAAAAGGGGGGAATGATAACTAAACTGCTTTTAACACTTAGACCAATTTGACTTTTAATCATTAGCCTTTAAATTGATCAAGAAAAACAGTTTCGTAAATAGTAGTTTTTGGGCTTAAGTCGGAAATTTTGTTCATTTTGTGAAGGAAGTTTACAGAAGTGTGACATTGTTCTGACATTGCAGAAGTAAACATTTTTATGGTGTATATTTTGCGTTCAAAGTAGTGTTCACAGTTTTACAAGCATTTGCACTTAAGAATTTTTTGTCGAGGGAAATTTAGCGATCTAAGAAATTCCTTAAACGTGAATTTTCAGCTCTATTTTTTAGAAAAATGGCATTTGCTGTATAAATCGAAATACTTTACTTACTACAAACATGAATTTTATTAAAATCGAAATCGGTGGCATATTCGGCAATTTTTAAATACTGAGTGCAATGAATTTTTTACACTCTTTATCATTCGAGCATTGTTAAAAGAGGTTTAAATTTATTACTGTTATTTCTGAAAGTGGATTTGCTATAGTTTGGAACTGAACTGAAATTGATGAATTTGCGTTTAAGAAAAGGTGCACGCTATTGAAAAAAAAATAAAGCTAATTTCATGACTCGATTACAAATTAATCGTGACAAATTTTTAAGTTGTTTTTTGCTTAAAAAGCGCATTTTAAAATTAATTTTCATTAGCATACTAAAATCATTAGTATGCATAGGCAAAATGATTTGTCACTTCATTTAGTATTTTGTGCTTCCACCTTTTGCTTTGTATACAGCTTTTACTCGTCTATGTTTCTGAGTTCAGATTGAATTCTTTCGTAATTTGTAGAGTTTTCAACCGTCTGCTTTCCCTATATTTCTTCAGGGTCCGCTTCAATTTTCTATTATCACGTTTGGTCATTTTCTTACTTTATGAAATTTCTACTTGATGTTGAAGCTTTTGTGCTTCCTTCAGTTAAATGTGCTTTTATATATCCTTAGTTTGCTTCTACTTGACATTTTAAGTCGATTTGAAATGTCAGATATTTTCATGTCATTTTGTCGCATAATCTCAATCTGCCCTCTTTTAAACTAATAGCTTTCGATGGTGACATTTGAAAACTAAAACAATCGATTTTACAAAGTTCAAAAAATTTTTAATTTGAATATCAGGTTTGTTTACTTTGACTTTTACTTTTTTGAGAGATTAATGAATATTTTCTGTAATTTCAATTTAAGGGGAAAAAAGAATAATAAAAAGTGGGGGGTGACAAGTCATTTGGTCTCTGTGTTTATTTATACTCATCTCTATCATTACATTTCTGATTGTTATAGTGAAAAGATGGTCGAAGGTGATAAGAAGAAAAGCAACGACTTTACCCCAATTTTGTTTTGCTTTGGTGCCATTGGTCTTACCTTTTCAGATGAACACAGAATTTGGAGATTTAGTTTTTTCTTCAAGTGTATTGCAAAACTCTTTTTACAAGCATATTTTTTCTTCTTTGCTTTTTATTACTTATACCAGCAATTTGTTTCCCCGCTTGTCCCCGTAAGCATGATGATTACTTCATTAAGTTCTCAAGTAACATTACTTTGCTTACGAATTTCACTATGTTACAAAAGAAACCACATCTTGAATGCAATCAAGTCTCTGGAAAATGCAACATCTGGAACCTCTCTCAAGAAATATGTAACTGCATCATGCGTGTTGTGTTTTGCAATTCCTGTCATTATGTCTATCAGCATACTGGTTCTTATTTTCAAGGATATCTCTTTACAGCATCCCACGGCTCAACAATTTACTTTCAATCTAACACTGATCGAAAACGAGATACTGTCGGTAGGAATTATGTCAGCTACCCAGATATTCTATACATTGCACTTCTTCGTTTTTCCAGGATTAACAATGAATCTGCTTATATTTCTGTATCTGAAATATGCCCAGACGTTCCGAGAAAGCTTTCAAAACCTCCGAAACATTTCGAGCAACGGACTGTCTCCTCAAAGCATGACGCGCTTGTCAGTGTTCAGTCATGCAACCCAAACGTTTTACGAGATCGAAAATGCCATTTCATTCATTGTCTTTCTAGCCTATGTGATGACGTTCATAAATTTTCTCAGCCTGATATCTATTCTGTCGAGTGAATTTTTTTCGCAGTTCGAAGCCGTGAAGAACACCGTGTCGTTGTATATATTTGGATGGACTACATTCTGGTTTACAGTTGTCACCTGTTGCGGATCTAATGTGTCCAAAATAGCGGAAGATATAAATGATATGGTTAAAGACATAATTATGAATGTTGTGTACGCGACCTCTCCACAGAACACGGATCTTTTAAAGCTCTTAATGTTTATTGAATGTGCTAAATTTGATTTGAGTTTTTCAGGCTGGGAAATGTTCAATGTTGACAGGAAATTGATTTTGAAAACTGTTGGCGTTATTGTAACGTATGGCGTTTTGTTCTTTAATTCCTAATTTTGTGACAGAATTATCTATGTAGCATCCAAGAGCGAATTAAGAGTATTCTCGGGAGGGGCGACGACCCCTCCGAAAAAAAAAAATGAATTAACCCATTCCCTGCCGCTCTAACTTTTTATTAATTTTTTTGCTCTACAATGATAAATTACGATAATTTGGTCCTATTATTGTCAAAATTGTAAAGAAAAAAAAAATGGCTTTATTAGTTCAATAATTATAAAATGGTGCGAAAACGCACCATCAGCAGAAACCATTCAAAAAGTAGACACAAACAGATATTGATAATAGAGCAAAACCAAAGTATCAGTTACATGAATTTATTCCAAGATCAGTAAAAAATAATGAAAATTCAGATTTAAATTATTTATGAAATGTTTCAAAGCCCTTAGCATGTACAGGTACATTGCATTTTTTGCAAAGTGTCACAGTATGGCTACCATAGTTTGCATCTTCAGCGAGAATTTGAAGGATTTCATACCATTATGTGTCCAACTTTATCCTTAGTAACACTTTTCAAAATCTGCTCTTGAAATGTCGATGGGCACCCAGTGTGGCTGGTTGAAGGTTGAGAATTCTGTTCAGTATTTGTATGTATAGGCGTTTGTAGAAGAGATGTTGCTAGAATTCTTTGGAACTCTAATAAACTCATATCCATCTGGTTCGTTTTTTGGTATAATTTACAAGTATTCACTTTGGCCACTTCCAGAAAATTGACAAATAGGGGCCACCACATTTTCCCCTTTTACTTGTGTTCTGTACATGGATATAAAATTATCTAATAAATCAACACCCCCCATGTTTTTGTTATAATTTGATATTAGCTCGGGTTGAACAATGTCAATTCTTTTGTGTTCCTTTCTTCTGAAACGCTTTGCAATTACAGTTGGCTCAACTTGATTCCAATTTGTTGCTAAACACACCACTGAATTGTCATTCCATTTTACGATTGTTACTTTATTCTGGCTATCAAACATATAGTCATATGAACCTCTGATCTTCCTATCATTTGAATTTATTGAAGGTGACACAAAATTTTCTTTTCTTTACCTTTTGCATTTTTATTTTTTTTATCTTGTTGAGTAATTATTGCACTCTCAGATGATCGCTGAATTTCTATCTCACCAGCTATGTCAGCAGTTATATCCTGAAAAGTATGCAATTCATTTTCATTTATGTCTTCATTGTGAGTTAGAACATCGACTTTAGGGGGAATTATAACCATATCTACTTCTGCTTTATTCAGATTATTGGATAATGCATCTTCATCATCACTCGAAAGTTCATCTAACATTGCTATTGCTTCAACAATAGTGAGAACACGTTTCCCATTGCGATTTTGGTAACCTAGATAAAAAAGAATCGAAATGTAAATAATAATGCTTTTATGCTGATGGTGCGTTTTCGCACCATTAATTTCAAATATCAAAATATATAGCAAAAGTTTAGAATAAAACTTACCGCTTGCAGCCATTTTGCTGTTCAGTTATTCTTATCAAAATTAGCTGTAATAATTATTCTATTGCTAATAGCGACATCTGCTGGACTGCACACAAACTAACATAAGTCTCAAGCAAGAAAAAAAATATTATTTCACTATTTTTTTTAGACAATTAAATATTGTGACTGGTGATGGAAAAAAATCAGTTAGTTAAAACACACACTACCGTTTTAAGCAAAAACATTTGCATTGATCAAAATATTGATCAAAATATAACAGAAAAAAATATTTAAGATAATGGTGCGTTTTCGCACCATCAGCAGGGAATGGGTTAATGAAAAAGATCCTATTTTATTTACATAAAATAGAGGTACAGCTGCGGGGAAAAAAAAAAAAAAAAAAAAAAAAACCGCCCACTTGTACTTTATTCGACCGTCGTTCGTGGTACAGCAAAGTTATATTATACCAGTTATTTACGATTGGCGTGCACTTTAATTTGCTATACATAAAATTGCACAAGGGGCCATCTCCATATTAAAGTTCGCACCAACTTTTTTCCCCAACAGCAATCCGTAATTACACTCCCCCCCCCTTAGCCGGGGGGGGGGTTCAATTACGGGTTACAATTCTGGGGGCAGTGTCCCTCCCCTGCCCTCCCCAAAAATGTCCCCACTCCCAAAACTCCTTTGGAACCTCCCCTGTCGTAAAAATTTTACACTACTCCCGAATTTGCAAAATGAAAAGGCTGTATAAATTTGAAAAATGAAAACGGTGAAGTTAAAATCAGTTTCAAAAGTTAAGAGATTTTTTAAAGAGTTCTTAAACCCTTCTTCACAACCCCTGAAGTATGTACGACAGAGTGTGTATTTTCAACATTAAACCAAGTTTTAAAACCCCAGTGCTTACTGATGTGACATGATCGGAAGACGATTTTGACTTACTTGCATTTAACCTAGATATTGTTAAAAATCTCTGATTACACGATTTGTCAACATACGCAAGCAAATGATCTAGATTGTTACTACAGTATATCATATTTGTGTAACAATACGTTGAAAAAATTAAAATTTATTATAAATTAAGTATTGAATGTTTAATACATTTTTACTTGTGAAATATCAAATTTAGATTTTAGAACAAATGGAGTATTTTCAGGAACATACTTAAAGAAAAAGAAAAAAATCACATTATCAAAATAATAATAATAATAAATAAATAAAATAAGGTTGAGGAAAAATAATGTGCGGCATTACTTATCGCAGCGGTGCCTAAAAGGTAGTTCTATTTTGTCAACAAAATTAAATATTAGGTCTATAGAGAAAGTTCTGTCCGTCTTAGGTCCATAGAGAAAGTTTTCGTATGTTAATATTTTGCCTAGCCAAAACTATTGAGCCTAATAATACGAAATTTGGCATGTGCGTAAGTTTTTTAGCATAGGTGCTAGATTGGAGAGCATTTTCCAAAATTCGCAACTCACGGGAGAGAGGGGACAAAAACGATCTTTTCACATTTCACATATCTTGCGTGATCTCAAAGAAGAAAAGATATATCCATCAAATTCTTCCTGTAAAATACAACTCCCACGAACACCTAAAAATCAGATTTCAGAACATTTCGAATATAATCCTCCAAGGAGGGTATACGTGAAAAAAGGTAAAGGGGGAGGGTGACCATTTTTCTCGAAAGAAAAAAAAGTTTATAAAATTCTCGCTTTAAAATTTAACAAATATGAGTCTTAGGCACAGTTTGTTTGTAATTCAATTCTTGTTTAAAATTTGTTTGTTTGAATTTTATGTAAAAGCAAGAAAGATAAATCATGCCAAACGCATTGATTATAAAACATTTTCCAACACAAAAATGACTTTGCGACAAATTTGGCGATTATTTTCCTTAAAACTGGAGAGATTTTGGAGATAAGATAATATTGTATTATCACTATAAATGCAATTTTATGAAACCCTGTAAAAGATATTTTTTTTCCCCACGTTTAATTGAAGAATATAAAAAATTTATACTCATTGTCTTGTGCTAGAAATGTATTAGTGTCTCGCAAATGATTTCAGTGCCAAGTGTCACTGAGATTTTTGTGTCAAGGAAGCCAGTGAGAAACAGGATTCTCTCCAAAAAAGATTTAAGATGACGAGCCAACTGGTCGCCGGAGGCGGCTAGTAGCTTAATATAATCAGATTAGATATTATCCGAGGTACTTATGTATTATCCCGGCAGTCCGCCAAGACGAGCAATTTTTCACCAAGATAAATGCCAGACACATGAAATTATTTATGGTTCGGAATATTATTGGCGACAATTTGCCAGCAAATTTGAGGGAAAAAAAGTTTGGCGTTTATGACCACCGGGATAATACTGTTGCGGAATTACTCTGCTACTCCTGGGGTTCGTCGTTCTAAAGTCCAGTTGGTGTAAAAAGTTCAAGTAAAAAGTCACTTGTCAGGATGGAACACAAACTTTATTTCTTCTAGAACTTCGTAGAACAATCAGCTGCACACAATTCACAAGCACAATCTAGCAGTAACGTGCTTTTAACAATCCGCTTGGATCAGAAGCTCTCACAAATGCTGTATTTCTCACACAAAATAAGTCACTTTTACAGGCTAAAATGCCGTGGAAATATTCAAGGGATATAGTACACTATCCCTTAAGACACAGCAATGAAGAATTTACACACAGCACTTTAAAAACAGCTTCACAAAGCAAGCTAAAACACAGCTTCTATAGCACTATCAGTTCACACAAAACAAGCGTACTGAGAGCTCTTCACACATTGAATGTTCAACTCGCACTGACTGACTTCGGGGCGATGCCCGCTTCTATAAATAGCCGACGCAGGAGGTACAAGAGGTTTCCAGAAAAGTCAATTTCTCGAGGGTTCTACATAAAGCGTGAATTTTGATTACGTCATAGAAAAGAAATGTTAGGTTATTATGCGTTTTTAATGCAGGAAAAACAACTTCCAGGCCCCATTGGGAAAATCGCGCCAAATGACCAAAAAGTCGCCAAGCTTGGCGACTTTTGGCGAAATATCGCCAAATTTGGCGCCAAAAATAAGTCCTCAAAAGTGAAGAGATCTAAGCTCTAGGACTAATATTTCTCGAGATTTCTAGAAGCCC